>JAAAKQ030242183.1:0-11085 GCA_010016005.3 Zanna intricata | reverse complement strand
CGCGCAGGGCCAATATTAGGATAACTGGGGGCTAAAGGACTGTGTTCACCATGGCGGCGTACACCTTGGCGGGATTACTGCCGATCAGGTTACAGGCTGAGAAGAGGTCATTAAGATATGACGGCCGAGATAAGTCCTCTGCGAGGGATTGGTTGCTGGAGGAGTGACAGACGATCTGCACGAAGCGACAACTGTGAACTGTGAGATGGACATATAGGGTCATCCAAAAATTAGGGCCGTGGTTGGGGAGGAGACATGGGGGGGGTTTCTACCTTGCTCAGTTCTTCTCGGCCACGGCGGATTTGGCTCTTACCTGTATAAATTCAAGCGCAGGGAGGTGCAAGACTGTGTCTACTATGGGGAGTTAGACACAGCAGAATATGCATTCTTCTCTTGCGAGAGGTGGATGACGCTAAAGGAGGATGTCCATCTCGACTGGATCACACCAGAAAACATCGTGAATTACATGCTGGGGACCGAGGACAACTGGATGATGGCAAAGTGACTTATCAACGAGGTACTACAAGTTAAGGTGAGCGAGTTCAAGGAGTGGTCTCGGGACTAACTCACGGCGATGGGCGGCCGGGTCGAATGGGAGGGACAGCCCTCTGCTGATTCGTCGCGCGTCCCTACTTGTGGGGATGGGCGGCGATGAGGACGCACGAGGATTCCTTAATCCCCGGCGTGAACACGTACAGGCATACACCCACACAAAAAAATTACGAAAACACATTAAAAAAATAATAATAAAAAAAATAAATAAATAAAATTAAATTTAAAAAAATAATAATAAAAAAAATAAATAAATAAAATAAAATTAAAAAAAGTAATAATAAAAAAAATAAATAAAATAAAATAAAAAAAAAGAAGTAGTGGGGGGCGAGAGTAGAAGAAGACCTATAAGAAGAGAGAACTGTCCAGAATCGACAAGAAGAGAAGATGTAAGGTGAGATAAGAGGTAAGGGAAGATAATAGGTAAGGTTAAGTTAACGTAAGAGAAGATAATTCTATTAGATAAATGGCTCCAGACTGGGTGGGGGTGCCCTTCCCGCTGGGCATTTGACCAGTAGTTTGGGTGGATCCACTTTCCGCTCTGAGGCTGCGTAATACTTAATTGTGGGTCTGGTCTCGGGGTGGCAGAGAGCGGTGAGAGAAGTTTAGTCGGTAGGGGGCAGGTTACCGTACGCCTTTATACAACACCTTGCGGAACCTGTTAGCCTGTTAGCTAGCCCGGGACAGTAATGTCCTGAGTCCTTAACTGAATCACCTTAACTCCCACGATGATCCCGTGGGGGGTCTCCCCACGGGATCATCGTGGAACCCATTTACGTTCGGTAAAAATGGTATTCCTTCGTAACACATCGACAAAAAAAAAAAAAAAAAACAAGAAAAGGTAGGTCTAATACTTGTCATCTCAAATCAGCTGATTTCGAAATCGAGAGTTGGCTAAAGTTCAAATCCTAGTAAAGACAATTCTTTTATACAGATCTGAATACTAGATTGCGAGTACCGGTGTCTCTTTGGTGGTGGTTAGGTATCAATTAATGACACACATCTCAGGAATGGTCGATCTGAAACTGTACAAGACTATACTATACTTCATTTACGTTCATAGGTATCATCCTCATTCATCCTCTGTGGGTGATTTCGGAGGCTAAACAGGAAAAGAGAGTACTTGAACATAACACAGTATGTTCAGATAAAATATTTATTTGAGAAAATGAACAGACACAATTTAAATCTAATTTCAACATCGTAATATGTCTTCTTGACTAAAAAAAAACAACTTCCAGCCAGAAGTGTTGATACTTACATCTCAAAACAGCAACACTACATAATTGGAGATGGTTGCACAAGCAACTTAAGTATAAAAAGCTGATAACACAGTTGTAGAACTTTCCCTCATGCAGGTCTTTTCTGACGCACAGCTTATACACCACACAAGCACGCACGCACGCAAGCAAGCAAACTTAATTTAAATAATATTTATAATTTTATTTAAATTCAATCATTTTTGTTTATTTCATTCAATGATTCTAACTAAATCACCTGCACAAAGCGTATTTCATTCAAAAAATAATTAATTTAAAATATTGCTCTTTAAAATTAAAACCAGTTTTGGGGTGGGAGTAAAATTTAGAAAAAAATATTTTTAAGAAAGTTGTTTATTAATATTCACAAACTTATGCAAAATCTGGAGACGATTTTGTTTTTCCCCCTGTATACTCCGCCCTATGATCTTTTGAATTTAAAATTCAATACCATCAATGCCCCTACTATAGAAATATATAGCAAAGTTTGGTGAAAATGATTGTCGGTCAACTAGTTCTGGAGATATAAGGTGATTTATACATTAACATACATACATACGTAAATAAGTACGCACATTTTTTAGCAGAAATTTTGAGGCCATTTTTCGGGTTTCTGGGGTTCTTAGGGATCAATTCGTCAAGATTCGGTGAAAATTGGATATGCCCAATTTTGATCGATCACCATACTTTCCATTCCTGTAGCTGCTATGTAGGCGGGAAAGTAAAAAAAAACAATAAAAAAACATTAAAGTAAACTTTATTCAGTCTATAATTTAAAAATTTGTAATTTGTAATAATTTAAAAATATCTTTTAGTAGACGTCAAAAAAAAAAAACATCGAACTGGGACCATTTTAGATATTTTTAACAAAGAATTTATTGACATAATTAGAGGATGCAGAACAAAAATTAACTCAATGACCACAGATGGCAACTCCATGTAATAATAATAATAATCATCCAGCTAGAGTATTACAAACCGTAGTTGAACTCCAGTAAAATTTTTTTAAGATTTTAAATTTAAAAAAGTTTCTGCATCTACTTATAATATAATTAATATGTACTTTGAATTTTATACCTTTATTGAACATAGTTCCAACATATTTTACAGAATAAGCAAATACAAACTTTATAGGATAACAGGTAGCTGGTGAATTCAAAACTCATTTAGCAGATAGAGAAATATATTATTTAACTTTGATAGTGTTTATGCACAAAAAATCCTATTCATCAAATTTTTAGCAGCTTACAATATTCTTTAGTCTTTTTATTTTTTAAATTTTATTAATAATTTAAAATCTTTTTTTAAATAAAGTATTATTTCTAAAAAAAAAGCCAGACCTACAGCCTGCCACAAAAATGTTACATGGTTTATGTTTCATTATACATGATTTTTTAAAATGTTTTTGCCATTTGTAACTATATAACATTCATGAATTTAGCATACTTACAACAACAAAAACTTTTACTACAATTAGCTCAATAATTAAAAAAAAAAATTGTAACAGCATTGAAAAAATAATAAAAGGATTTGCAACGAATTTGCTTTATTTTTTCAACAAAAAAAAAGAAAAGTTTCTAAAAATATAAAGCAAGCAAATGCAGTTTGCTATTTTATTGCATTTTGCCAAGAAGCACTCGATTCAAAATAAAAATGTGAGCACATACAGCAAACTAACCAATGCACCATGAGTCTTCATCTAGATGATTTGTCTTGAAATAAAACTATTTAATTTCTGCAATACTAACTGTTACATAATTATTTTCATTCTAAAAAGACTAACATCAATCTATCTGCTGTAGTAAAAGAACGATTAAAAAAAAGTTACTATAATACCAACACTTGATGGTATACAATTATTGAAAATATAAATTAGACGTTGTCAATATAAATAACGTGTGTTGTTATTATTATTGAATTCGTTTATTATTATATTAATTCGTTTCTGATTTTGGGTTGTATTGTTGGTTTTTTTTTTTTTTTTTTAACTTAAAATATTTATTACTTTCCCTATACAGTGTTACAGCAGAGGTATAGCTTTAGAAGGGGTAGTATTACAATCTGACCAATTTGGGCATATGCGGTTTTCACCAGATGTTGATGTTTAGATACCTAAAGAACCCAAAAACTGGATGGAAATTTTTTGGCTGATAATGTATGTGTGTGTGTGTTTGGTGTTGGACTCTAAATTCAATGAAATCCTCCACGTGAAATTTCTCTTTTTTCACAAAACGTTTTTTTAAATTCTCACTCTAAACAAACTACTCGGCTTTCTGAACTGTCACTGTTTTAACAATAAAAAAGTCAACTTTTACTAGCACCATCTAGTGGTCGTTTATAAAAACTTATAAGGCAGCCATTGTACAAATAATTTGAAACATAAATAAATTAAACCCATCGTTATATTGAACATTTTATAACAGTTCAGAAATGTATAATGAAATTTACATGAACAGATATAAATAAGTTTACATTAAATGTAGATGCAGAAAATTCTTCTTTTTTTTATTAGATTATTATTATTATTCTAAAATATATATTACTTAACGTCTTATTAAAGAGTAATATTATCTTTATAAAAGAAAATATTTTAATTTTTTATTTCAAATTGGTGGAGTTATCTTATAATTATGTGGGTAATTAATTAAAAATATAGGTTTCAATTGAGGTTTTAGTTATGGTGTTATAAACATGATTTGATGGGAAATTAAACTATTTTTACTTATAATTTTAATGTTATACAATTAAATGAAAATTCAAGGAAATCTAAGAATAATTAAAATCAGAAATTCATGCCTGTAGAACAACAGTTTATCTAAACTTTTCATAATATTTCTATAATTTTTTTTAAAATTAATATTACTACTAAAGGATTATTATTGGTAACTTAACCATGTATGTAACATCCTTTTTATCATCAAAAAAATATAAATTTTTTACTCAATTATTGTACTTCAAAAATTCTCAAGGAATTGTTCTTTGTTTATTTTTTTAAGACCATATTATATAGTTGTTTCACCTTCTATTGTACTATTCCAGTCATCCATCACTAACAATCTATTATTTCTTTTTAAAAATTACATGAATATCTATTTCAACTATATCTTTTACTGATGTGATAATTAAATTTTATTATTTTTAAACAAAGACTATATTTGCAATATTTTTATCCACTATAGTTGCAGATGAAATTATACAAAACTACAATTTTTCACTTTCCTGCGTAGTGCTTTAGCAGAGCTACAGCTGTAGTAGGGGATGTATTGTAATCAGTCCAATTTGGGCATATATGGTATTCATCAGATCTTAATGTCTTGACACCTGAGGAACCCAAAAAACAAAAAAAACTGGATGGAAATTTTCAGGATATTAATGTTTGTATATACATGTGTTTGGTGTCCGCTTCTAAATCCCCATATAACTCCAGAACTATTGGACTGATGTTTCCCAACTTCATCAGATTGCTTCTATGTATGGTGCATTGATGCCATTAAATTTTCAACTTTAAAGGTGAAGCTGTAGAGTGAGTTGTAGTGAAGGATACCCTCAGTATCTCAAGATTTCATCTAATTAAGGTCATATTTTCTTGGGCACATTTTTTAATAATTAAAAAAGAGTAATAATTGAAAAAAAAATTTTGCAATTTTGTTCTGGTCAGCATGCTACCTCTGCTCCAAAAAATGGTCTAAATAAACTAGTGGCTAATGGGTATATTACGTTATGGTTATGATGAGAGGGTTACTCCCTCTCATCATAAGGAGTGCTAATGTAGCACTGATGTACAGCTACTGTAACTGTCTGCTGCTATGTGTGATGTCAAAGGTGAGTAATAGAATTAAATAAATGAATAATATTTAAAGTGTAAAAAGGTATTTAAAGTGGTTACTAGTACCCGTGGGAATGAAATACGGTATATGTGCATGTTTTAGTTAGAATCATTAATTAGTTTGAATTAAATAAATTAAAAAAAATATGTTTAAATAAAATGATAAATATTTTAAATTATGTTGTGTATGTATGTGTGTGTAAGTCATGCATCAGAAAAAACTGCGTGATGAGAAAGTCTTATAAATTTGCAGTCAACCTTTTTTTATTCTGAACATAAATCCATTTTTGGATTGATTTCATTAAAAAATTTTAATAGTTTGCTTCAATTTTTGATTTGAAACTATATTTTATTTTTATTTTTTCTCTTGTATTAACAAATTTAATTTCTGAGGCATAAATGCTCTTGCTACTCCTTGCTCTTGAGACAAGTTTTTTTTTTGAGAATAGATTTGGTAGTAATAGTACCTTTTTCAAATGTTTTAATTGCAGTTTTATGAACTGCTTGGTAATTTTTCAATATCAAAAAAAAAGGAAGGAATATTTTTAAAAATATTAATAAAAATTAAAACTATTATTAATTATAAAATGAAATTATTAAAAAAAAAAAAATCTGATGTGGATACCACATGACTCTTCCTTGTACACCTATTAAGTTACATACACACATTTTTTGCTGCGCTTCATTAAAGCTTAATTCATTTGAAAGTAAGATATGATCCAATTCTTTAATGAATTGGACAATTACACAATTGCATTGTGGTATTCACTACATAGCATCATATTTCTGTTTTTGTGGTGGTGTCCGTATCAGCATTTTACATTAGTTGATTTATTAATTTTATTTCACATCCCTAAGTAGATACGTGGTGTAAGTGAATAAGCTGGATCTGTAACCAAGCCCACATCGGTTTGAATCTGACTTCATGTACATATAATTTTTTTAAATTTAAATATATTGATTTATTAATATTAATATAACCTTTACAATATAAAGGTTAATATTAATATTAACCTTTGATTGTAAACATTTTTTAATTAAAATGAAAAGTACATAAAATTTTATTTCACTAAGAAGTTCTGATTATTTTCTTTTCTTTTTTTGTATTGTTATTACTGACTTATTACCAACAAGGGCTTATTACTGCCGTTATGAAAAAATCCAAAATCCAAATTTGTTTAGATGTCTGACTTTATACACATTTTTTGCCTGGATGATTGCAATAAAAAGAGGAGATTCACAACTTGATGTTACAACAATTCTAAATACAAAATTTAAACATACTATGGCTAATCTTTTACAGTTATGCGAGATACATGTGTACATATATGTGTAAATACAGAAGTCAAGCCGAAACTAGTCAGAATGGATTCACAGATGGTCAAAATGGATATTTCCATTGAAATCTGAAAAGCGAAATCTTTACCTCATACAGGAAAGTAAAAATAAAAGTAAATCTGAAAATTAATGAGAAACTTATGGTAAATATACATTAAATATGAAATTAAAAAATAAATAACATCCATAGTTACTCCAAACTGAGTATATGTTTAATAATGAGTAATATGTTTAAATATAAATCTTCATATACCTTAATTAGTTATTAATGGGAAGAGTTATTCTGATGTCATTGCTATTAAGGTACTGCATTAAAATACTAGCTTAAATTTCATTCTTTTCATAATTTTCTTTATAATTGTGATTAGTGAACTTATAACATTATCAATAGCTATATTTAAAAGATAATTAATAATGTTTATTCATTGGGTAAAAAAAATATATTCTGGTAAATCTGGTGACAACGTAAAAATAAATTCACAGTTTAAAATTTGAATACATAAACTATCACATTTTTAACTGATATTGATCTTGTTGAATATACAGAATTTAAAAAAATGAATAAAAATATTATTTTGTATTAATAAAGGTTCCTCTTTTTCATTTACAAGGTAGAGAATCCAATCATCAGAAATAGAAGGTCGATCTTCTTATACTTCATTTCATTATAATAATATATTTTATATTATTTTCATGTGTAGATCTTTTGCTACAACTTAGCAGCAGCTACAAATATAAAGGGATAGTATACTGATTGGGCCAAAATTTCAATGCTGGTTTTTCATGGAGGTCAATGTTTCACAATCTCCTTAGTCCAAAAAAAAAGGTATAGAAATTTCTGGAGAAATACATGTGAATATTAGCTTGTATTTTGAATAATATCTCTGGATTGGATCAATACAAATTCTTTAAAAATAGCTAAACAAATTTATATGTGCATATATATGCAGCATTGATGGCATTAACTTCTGAACAAAATTAAAAAAAAAGGTTAGGGATAATTTTCACTATTTTGATTTTTTAAATTTTTACGTAGTGATTGCAGAAAATTGAACTCTAATATTCATTAATTTGTTAAAAATTCTACATTTTTATGTCAAACGAATTTAGGGGTTGAGGTATATTCCACATTATTTTTTAACAGTATTTGCCTTCTATTTTGAAAACCTGTTGACAAAAAACATTAAAATTTGGCACAAAATGGATCTGTATCCCAGCTTTAGCCTTGTTTGATCATGGAAGCATATGTTATTTCTTATTACCTAATTTTTTGGGCAAAAACAGTATTGTGTTTGTGTTATCATCACTCAGTTGTTATTTAATTGGTTTGTTTTAAATTGCTTCTTCTTAACTGTTACTTTTACCTCAACATATTATATTGGTATCATACTGTCTTGTTAGATAAAAAAAATGTAATTTAATTCAACATAAAACTAATAAGAACATTGAATTAAATTTGGACTTAAATTATTTGTATAATATTTCTGTAACTAAATAGTACTACTAAAACAATAATTTAAATATTAAAATAAAACATTGTCTAACCATAAATTTGATAATTTGGCATCTCTATGATGCAATGATTAGCCTCTCAATACACCAAATGGATTTACACAGATTCACAATTGAATGACCTGTTAAATTGTGAAAGGTTCCTGTGTTTTTCTATACCATTGGACATGGGAATAATACTTATATCTTTTTTCTTCCAGCAATTCATAGTGTCCTGGAAAGTGAAGGGCAACTTTGAAGGGACTGATTCAGGGCATCAGTCTAAACAAAAAACTTCATATAGATAAATGAATACATTGAGGTATTATAATAAAATTTAGTATGTATCCAACAACATCTTCTACAATGTAAATAAATTAGAAAATCTTACTTTTGGAATTTAAAAAATGGTTGCCATTAAAAAAGTTAAATGGTTGCCATTAAAGTAATATATTAATGATTAATAGTTGCATAAATTATTAGTTTTATTGAAATGTGATTTTACACAAAATATTAAGTATTTTATTGTGAACAACAAAATGACACTTTTTTTTTCTTTCTGCCTGATATCGTCACATAAGCTTGAAGTCTGTGTGATGGAAATGGAACTTGTAGCATTGGAAAATGCCTGACCGGGATTTGAACCCAGAAATTCCCCGTGAAAGACCGAGATGCTACCACTCTGCCACAGAGATCAGCATTTATTTAGATTTGTTGATAAACAGTTGAGATATAATTAAAAATATTAAGTTGATTGCAAAAACTATTTGTAAAAACATATACAAAATTGTTAGCTGCATAATTTCCATTTTGCACCTCAACAGACAAATGGATAAGACATTACTCAATTTCACATTTATTAGTTTTCTTCTAATATCATTAAACATTTCATGTCATTAAATGTTTTATGTATTAAAGCGCATAATTTACTTAAAATGTTTCCTTTCTTATAAGGGACTCATAATTATTAATTTATAGTAATAGAATAGATTATTAATTTTATGGATTTTTTATATTACATTATCAGGTTGTTGCTGTTACAAAAATGTTATATAAGTTAATTGTTGAACAAGTGGTCAAATGGGTCCCAAATGGTTTTTTATTCCCAGAGGAGAAGGATAAGAGGAGTGTATATATATTTATTTTTTTTTTTTTTGGGGGGGGGGCGAAAAACGCAAAAGCGTTATCATCGCCCAGATTGCACATAATGTGCTAATAAAAAATTTAAAAAATCAAATTACACTCTAAAGATATATTAAAATTAAAAAAAAAAACTAAAAACTTAAAAGCCAATATCACTAAAAACTTACTAATAATATCACAGAGAAAAGTATAAAGCTAAAAACTACCACTAGATCAAAATCAAAAATATTACATAAAACTTAAAATTAATATCACAGAAATTATACCACTATTATCACAGTCACAATCTTGAAAGTAAGATAAAATAAAAAATTATTTAAAATATAAAAATAAATAAAATATAAAATACTCAACATAATCCATGAAAGTGTAAAGGGCCCCTTTACGAATAGCAAATATAAACTACAACTACATAAATATTAAATTTCATTAAACAAATTTATACTGCATAGGAATACGAGTACCAGATTCACCACTTGCTTATCATTGCCTAGGATGCGGCGAAAGTTTCCAGATAATTTAAATTTTCAACGTAAGGCCGTATATAGTACACAATCCAACAACATGTGGCGTACAGTTAAATGGCAGTCACATCTTAGACAAAGTGGTGAATTTTCTGCTGACATCAGGTACCTCTGAGTGGCTCTCATATGTCCTATCTGCAATCCACAAAGGACCACTTCCTCATGATGAATGTAACTATACGAGGTGACCCATGGCAACAGTTTTTTTTTGTATGCCGGATTTTATTATTGACTGTGGCCGTCCAGTCATTTTGCCACTTTGCGCAAAGAGTGAGTTTTACATGATTAATAAAGTTGCAAGTAGTAACACGTGTAGTGAAAGATGGTTGACTACATGCGTCCTTAGCTGCGGAATCTGCAACTTCATTCGGCAGAATCCCCACGTGACTAGTGGTCCAGCAGAAACTCACTTGTGAGTTAAAGTGGTTCAATTCAGCAATTGTGTTATAGATTTCTATGACAGTAGGATGTCTGGAATAAAAATTTTCTAGGGCTTGGAAAGCGCTGCACGAGTCACTACAAATAAGGATATTTCGATACGCAGGGTTTATGATATTCAGAGCCTTATTTAAAAAACAAGAACACAGTAAAAAGTAGAAATATTGAAAAAAAGAAGTTCCAAACTTTTATGCAGTGTGGTCCCTAGTGTTCTAGATGAACAAAAAAATGTAGTTTTAATATTTTGAACATCTATATATTGTAAAATGTTTATTGAAATTAAAATAAAATATATTAGTTACATAAAATCTAATAATTACATTAACACAAATAAATTTAATCTAAAAAAACTTATTTATAATAATAATATTAGTGTATTTGTTTGGGTAATAACAACACTTAAAACTATATAACAGTAAAACCTAAGTCAACAGATTTTTATGAAATTTAAACCTTTTCTCATTTATTATGTGTGTTTGTGTGTGTGTGTGTGTGTGTGTGTGTGTGTGTGTGT
>JAAAKQ030242139.1:0-11086 GCA_010016005.3 Zanna intricata | reverse complement strand
TCCGAAGTTCTGTCGTTTTGTCATACTATCCCCTGCTCTATACTGTTAGTTCCAACACCACTTCAGACACTCCAGGAAGAACTACTGCCCATCTATCTGTTTACTTTTTCTAAATTTTGAGGAATAATAACAGTTTCTTGCCTCTTAAGATACATATTATCAAGTAAGATTTTTAAAATGTTTGTAATAGTTTATAATTATAACATATCTCTATATTATATTTATTATACTTGCTGTATTTACAAATATTAAGCTCAGAATACGTCTGCTTACAGAAAACATCGATAAAAAAAATATATATAGCGTGTATGTATATTATGTTTAATATATATATGTGTAAGTATTATTTTTTTTATTTTCCATACATTGCTCTAAATTTAAAATTATTTTGTAAAAACAAAATCAACAAAAAATAGAGTACAAAATATTTCATAAAAAAGTTATTACTTGTTTTTTATAAATACAAGTTATTTTTAGAGGAAAAAAAGCAAGTATGATATTTTTATAAAGAATATATGAAGCAGTAAACTTAGAAATTTATATTTTTATATACTTTTACAGTTGATAAAATAAGATTTTAGTAACAGTATGTTTTTCTTTCATACATTTTAAAACTATTCGAATAAATCCCTGAAGCATCTTTATACTGAAAAGTTTAATACGTATTTCTTTTCGCTTTTATGATAGTAACCTTAGAAAAACCTATTTCAAATCTCGTTGATTACTGAATTTCTTATTATATTTATATTCTTTCTAATAAAAGTATGTATTACAGAATTTTCTGGTTAATAAATGGCTTATGTTAGATTAGATAATATTTAACTAATGCCATTACTATGTTAGCTATGTGTACATTGGCTATAAACCATTAGCCATAATAGCTTATTGCTTATGCTAGATTACAGAAATAATATTAGTTTGCATTCCTTGTTTTAAGATCATTATACGAGGCACGGCTGAAAAATCTTGCACATGTATGCGTAGCATGAGAAGGAAAAGAGTTGTTGGAATGAAATAAAGTGAGTAACAGTGCAATATCGTAACTACAAAATGCAGTATTTTTATTTCTAAATATAATTCCCGTTTACACTGATACACTTTTCCCAACGTATGAGAAGTCTCTGCATTCCATCACTAAAAAATTCTGGCGGTCTTTCTCGAATTCAAGTAATCACAGCTTCCTTTACCTCATTGTTGGTTGTGGAATGATTACCTTAGAGATCCTCCTGAAATGAGGGAAGAAGTAGAAGTTGCGAGGAGCCAAATCCGAGGAGTATGGCGGATGCGGAATAGGCTGAAATTTCAGTTTGCGGAGAGCAAACTGACCCTTATTTCTGATGTCCATGGCGAAACAATCAATTCTAGCCCAATTTTCTTGGAATTCCAACTGAAATGTATTTAACTAGATTTTCAAGCGTAAGATGTCGTTTATTCTTCAAGTTGATCTACCTAGGGCATGTGAAGAACATGTGTTCGGCGAAGTCTAATTCAGTGCAGTGCATCCACTGTTCTGTTGAAGCATCTCTCTAGATCAAACACGAGGCTTTTAGTTCAGGCAGCTTTTGGTCCTGTTTGCCATCTGGCTAACCACTCTATACGGATTTAGTTTTTTGTATTGTTCTTGCTGACACCTATATGACGCAATGTACGTTCCCTGATGAGTAAATCAATGGGAGCAACTCCCTCCTGTAGAAATGTTTTCCTATGTGCATTTATTAGCCGATTCAAATTCTGTGTTATTATCACTCTTTTTCCGCAGATTGGCGCCGAATATTTAGGTAACTTAGCTCATAATCATTCTTCGTTTGGAGGCTTTAGGGGCACATAGTCTACACACAGATTTGGTCATAGTGCATAATAAATAGTCAAAGTGCATGGAGCCTTTGTTCATACATGTAAGACATATTGACAGAATATTGTACTTACTATACTATATATATTATACTATACTATACTAATACTATATCTACCTGGGGCGGGGGAGGGGTTACAGAGATCATGCTATAGTATGTTAAGGTTGACTTTATAATGAATTCTGTTATTTAAAATATAACAATAATCAACTTCTGTTTTGCAAAAATTATTTAATATTTTATATTGTCGAAATTTTGTACATTCTTTAATATTCATGTAACAGTTCATAAAATGTATTCATATTAAAAAACACATAATTTTTTAGAGTTTATAAAGAAGATAAGTATTTGGAACGGAGAGAGAACTGCGATTCATCCAGTTCATTATAATAAAATTTACTGTTGTTCAGGTAATTAAAAAGCAAGTGTTGAATTTGTATAAAATATTTTTCTACAGAATCACAACCATTTTTATTCTTTTTAAAAACAGTCATCTATTCAAGCGTCTGAGTAGCTAGAAGGTGTAAATAATTAATTAAAGCAGTGGCAGAGTACTTTTGTTTTCTCTTGTAATGTGACTAGTAATATTATCAATTCAACGAAAAATATTAAAGATTACGTAAATTAAAGTTATTACAAATATACAATTTATTGTTGTTTAAATTAATCAATTTATATTATTTCTTTTTCCTTTTTGTAGACATCAACTTCTACGGTCATTAACCCTCGTCACATTCCATTCATGTTCGTCAGATGTAGGGTGTAAAGGGGCCCTTACATTTTACCTAAAAGTACAAGAATTACATACTCAAAACATTAAATAATCATATAATACTACAGCAATAACTCTTACGGGGGGTAAACGGCCCTGATCAGTGGCAGCTCGCTATAGGCACTACGGAAGTGCCGAATTCCCTATTTCCACTTGATATTATCAATAAAATTTAGTGTAATGAATCCTTTTTTCTTTAATTCTTTCTTTATACTTGTACGATATATAATCCTCAAGCTTATTGTAAGTGGCCATCCCCCAGTCAATGAAAATACAAAAATCATTGTAACTGTGCGCTTCACAGTTCCAGCGGTAGTGTTTGGCCGTTGGGCGCTTGTGTCCATAGGAGGCGCACGCAAGGAAGAGAGAGAGAGAGAGAGACCACTGTCGCTCCCGCAGTGCCGACCCTGGCGTACTGGTGGAAATTATTATTTTTTTTTAATGTGGGTGTGAATGGAACTTCCTTAATTTTGTTCCTTTTTCTAGTTTAGTGGGTGGAAAGAATTTGAAAGTGGTTTAGTTGTTTTTTTTCAGCAGTGATCAGAAGATGGCGGAAAGCAAGGGCTCTTTAATTGCCAAATCTGTCCAAAAACACGCTAGAAGAACAAAAGAGAAGGTAATTAGTGAAAACTAATTATGTATTTTTTTCTGCGTACATAGAAATTTAAATTATTTACCATTGGACAGTAGTGTTTTAAGTGGACATTTTATCGAATTATTATTTAATAATACTAAAACATACTGTATTCTCTGTATTGAAATTTTATTATTTATTCGGTTAAACTGAATACGATTTTTAAGCACAATGTGCTTAAAAACCACGTACCGTGGTTAATTCTTGAATATGTTAAAGTGTAGAGTTAGATTATTATTCTGCTTCCAGCTATTTTATCTGATTCATTTTTTCTTCGGTTCTTTTATTTTACAGAAAACTATAATCATTGCCACGACACAGAAAAAAGATTTCTGAAGTAGCACTTCCACTAATTTTAACTACGAGCTGCCACTGGCCCTGATAGTTAAATAAAACAAAAAATAACCATATTATAACAAGAATAAAAATTAGAAGTCTTGACAATATCAAAATGATAAAATAAAATCGATGTTCGTAGAGAAAAACTCCTTAGTATAAAGAATTCTTATCAATTTGTACCGAATTAAAGACTTGTTAATAGTCCGCTGGCGTGTAGATAAGCAACTATCTTTTCTTCTTTACCATTTTCCAGATCAGTAGCAATATTATTTGTTAGATCATACATATTTCTGAGATCCTCATATATAGTAAACTCTTCCAATAGATAATTATTGTAAGTTTCTATCATATACATTGACCTTACTTTGCTGATTAACAATTATGAATTTGTTATTCATCTGTAATCAATTCTAAGCTTGGTCATTACCTCTTATTCTCGGCGAGTTAGTTTCACGTCGCTCTTTCATTTAAATGGAAAATTTTTAATTGCATTTAATTTGGTATTTAGCCTTCTCCATTCATTACTTTACGTGTTTCTGACCGTGATAGTTAGACGATTTTTTTTTCTGCCATTCGAACAGGAAACATATCCATTTTATCACAGTATTGTCATTTTGGCAGCTTCATCTACGCTTTTGTTTATTGAGATACCAGCACACTTTGCAGTACGAGTACATACAGATTAAATTGCTGATCTCGTCGATTGAAAAAATAATATACAAAATAGACTGGATGTTATTATTATCATTATTTATAAAATAAATAAATCATATTTCGAAAAAAATAATTTTGAATTATTGAAAATTACCAATAATTAGTGAAATTAACACAAAATTAAGTGGAAATTATGTAGTGAAATTATGATCTCAAAACCAATAATAACTTTATAAAAGGTTACTTACTTCAATTACGAGTATATAATAGAAGGAAACTAGTTCATGCTTTTAAATATAAATGATAACCTTATTTCCTCTTTAGTTCTACAAAGAACTTACAAAACTACTTTTCTCACTTAAACAGCGAACAGAACACTTACAGTTATTATAAAAAAGAATAAAATATTGGCTTACTCTTTGCTTATAAGCTTCAGTTCTCTTTTTAGTGGTTTTTAAGAGAACGGTAACTCTTAAAAACCACTAAAAAGAGAACTGATCGCCAATGTTTTGAAGTTGCATTACTAACCTAAGAAATCGTATGGTCTGTGTATTCTATATTTTATGAGATAATTTAGGCTTATTTATTTTAGTTAGACTGCTGTTAAAATTCCGATCTTTTCTAGATTACATATCACAAAAAAAAGAATACAAGAGTTTTGGTTCCTTTAGAAGAAGTGCAAGAGTTGCCTAATTTTTCAGCACCTTTCACTATCAATCCATCCTCTGAAATCCTTTTCAGTGTAAAAATTTTATCAGTCTAGCAAAAATATGGCAAATGAGAACTCTTCATTTCTAGAGATGGTTATAAACTCTCGCGGGAAGACGTGAATGAGGCAGCTTGTAGTAACAACCGGATTATGTTCTTAACCGATATTCAACTTTACTATGTATAAAGCTTTGGTCTGATCGAATTTAAAAAACTTGTAGTATTTGAAATTAAATTTCTATAATAAAAGTCACTTCATCTTTTTCGATATCTCTTTTGGTTATCGATAAGATTAACTTTAAACACTACTTTTAAAGTGACTCTATGATGCTGTACGACGTGGCGGTTTTAATAAACACTGACACTGTTTGTGTGATTCAGTTTAATTAATTTGACTTAATTAATTATTTTGACTCATTTAGTCAGTTTAGGTTGTTAGTCGTCGGTAGTACTTATATTTAGTGGTCTACATGTTATGCTAACGAAAATCAGGCAAACCATTTCCTTGCTAATTCAAGTGTAATAGTTTGAAAACATCAGTGTCCTAACTAATTTTTCCCAACGTTTCCTTTATTTCGAAAATCCTTTTCACTGTTATTCCCCTTTATTGTTGTTTCTCAATTTTTATTTTTTAAATTTTCTGTTGAGATTCTTCTTTTTTATCTAGGTCATTTGACCGCATCTATACGAAATTTCTATTAACCTGTACATGAACTTGCACGGTGTAGTTAAGTATGCGAATGTATTTTCCACAATGTTTTGTTTTTTGAAGAAAAATAAACATGAAATATTTTATTATAAAAATAAATTTAACATTTTTGCAATAAAGTGGTTTACATAAATATATATATATATATGTATTTAATATTTATTAGAACTGATGCAGTCAGTAAGAGAAGAACACTGCTAGACGATATTTTCATTCTAGATGTTTTATTTGGGGTTTTGTTGAAGTTAAAGAACGTTAGCAAGAACTGATAAATATAAATCATAATTATTTTTAGCTTTCCTGTTTCTCGAGTAGGTAGTAAAGTATGTTGTATAATTTACTTTGTAATTTATCCATCAAGTGCACAATCAAAATTTTACTTACTACTTGCAGTGACCTAAATACGATATTGGATTTTTTCAAATACAGTGTTTCATGTTTTTTAAATGGTTTCATACTACAAAATATATATTGGACTGCATAGAAGTGACTAAGTATGTATGTCAAAACTGCGCTGTGGAACGTTATTAGTTTTGATAATAGTTTTTAAAAGTGACACTTGAATATGACTGTGACAATTTGAACAATAAAATAACTTTACACAAAACGTATAGACAGATAAGTATGGAGATTATTGAGTGTAATTATTTTGAATTGATTCGTTTATTTCACATTCATATATTATTCCTCAGTATATTTTTATTATCACTACGTTTTCCCCAGCGTATTAAGAAACTAAGGCTCTCCAGAGAACACTCTTTTTATTATTTATATGTACAGTATAACATTTTTTGTATGGTGTATTCTGTTCAGTACAATTTAGTACCTAATGTTTCTTTATTGATGTTAAGTAAATGTTAAAAAATTGTAAGGCAATTAAAGCAAATTTCCGTCTTTCCGTCAAATTTTATGTTCCATTCAAAACCTTTTTTTTTTAAATAAATATCTCTAATTATAGAATGATAAAATATACATCTGAGACGGATAACCGTTTGTCTATTTTTTTACTAAAAAGATACATTTTGTAATTTTTTTTTAAATATTAAAGCGTTGAAAATGGTTTTTTTGTGCGAACCATTTTTTAAAAAAGAAAGTTTTTTTTTGTAATTTACGCAAAAAAATGAAATATACTTTCTTATAAAACAATTAAAATCACACAGCTACCTGTAAATACAGTTTCAAAATAACCTGATTATAATAAAGAAATATTAATTCAAAAAAAATAGTAGAAAAGAGCTCGCTTAGCTCAACCTTCCCGTCTAGCCCGGACCCCCACTGTATTCATTATTTTCATGCTTGTGAGAATTATACTGATAAATAACAACTAAAGTTTGAATAATTTATAAAAACTATTAGTGTATTTTAATTTCTTCAGATCAACAGTTTGATTAGCACAGGACTCGACACTTTGAGAGATCTGAACTATGCGGGTTTCAAAATAATCGGCCACCATCTTAAAAATAATAGTTGCAGCTGGTTATTCGTCCTTCGTATAGGTAAAAATTTATTTTTTTCCGGTTCTTAGCGTTACCCAACAAACACCACTACGAAGTGACCATACTTCGTTTCTAAGTTTTTTTTTTGTAGTTAATTTTTTTATAGTATTCTTTTTAGTCAAGAACCGGAAGCAGCTGAATTTAGTTGCGACACATTTACAGTAACAGTGGCAGTGGTTGTGTTGGTTGAACCGGGGTACAGTACAACATCGCATCCTTTAAAAATTCAAAAATTAATAAAACACCGACAATGATTTTTAGACATTTATCTTAAGATAATTTGCAACCTCAAATCTAGTAAATATCTCTGTGTGTAGAGTCAGAACTGGAAAAAAATTTGCAATCATTGTTCATAATTTTTATATCTTTCTTCATCCCTTTTAAGATAGAATTTTTTAAAAATCTAGAAATAGGTCATATATATATTCTTATGAAGTATACACACACCAAAATTCAAGTTGATATCTTCATTTGCTACCGATAAAAAATAAAAAAAAATAAATTTGTACTCTATTGTAACGCTTTAAATTAGGAATTGCAAAAATCCTTTCTTAGTGTAAACTTGCAGCATAAGAAGACCATATATATAAATTTTCCTCAATTTATCTTTAGCAGTTGTTTCTGGGCGTTTATTTTAAATCAGTCACATGTTCCTTTATATAATAGATGCAGAATCGTGCCGTAGACACGCCCTCCGCAGCCAGGCTCTCCTGGCGGGTTGCACTGGCAGGCGGTGCCTCAGAATAGGATTATTAGGTGTCTTAAACTTGATTACTTCGTGTGAAAATTAATATAACGAAAGTTAAATTAGAAATTTAACTCTAGAAATTGATACTAACGAATAGGGATCAGTTCATTCCGATAGTAAGCTAACGGGGACGGACTCGTACACAGACAGACACACATATAAATGCCCTTTAGTAGGGTAGGATATATATATATACAGGCATGCTAAGGAAAATTATGTGTGAAGTACTTTCCCATTGTCCTTTTCACAGATCCAAAAGTAATATTCCATACTCATCATGCCATCCATACTAAAATTCAAGAATTAATCACCACTGAAATCGATAATTTCATTACGTTTTATCACAGTCATTGACTGAATATAGAACATCGTTACTTAAAGAGAAAAATTTTTTTTGTAGATGCTGATGCACAAGCGTTACAGCCTGCTAGGAAGACTGGTCAGGCAAAGCAAAGCAAAAAGTTTTACATATTATAAAACATATTATTTAAGTATACATGTAACAACTATTTCATAATTATACATTCAATTTTTCATTGTTATCTATTCTGCAAATGGCACAGCAGTTGCCATTTCTGAAGACAGTTATTTAAAAGGAGTAGAAATTTTTACGTTAGAACTTACTAAAATCATTCACAGGATTGATTATAACCACTTAACTTTAAATATGGTTAGAATAGTTGCTCTGTGCTTCTCAAATAGAAGTAACATTTAATGGCGTGGATAGAATTCCTATTAATGTAAATGACCTGTTGCCCATTATGCGAAATATCTGGGTATATTATTAGATGGAAAATTCTGTTGGGATAATCAAATTGATCTCATTTGCAACAATATCAAACTGTAGTATACTGCTTTAAAGAACCTTGATAAAACAAAATTTTTTAAAATTAAAAAATGGACTATAAGATAGACTATAAAATAAATAGATTATAAAATGGACTATTTGGCGCCTAGTGTGAAATATGAAACGTAGATCGATATTTAGAAAAATAAATTATTACTGTTTGTATTTATGAATCCGTAATCTTTGATAAAACGAATAGCTAGTTATTCTTAACAATATATTTATCCACGTTTACCGAATCAGATAACAAAACTTTTCATGTAACTCACTATCAGGCTTTGATTTATGGAACAGGACTTATAATGTTTCCACTGACAATTTTAATAAATTACCGAACTGTTTAAAACGTCTTCCTACTAATATATGTTACATCTTTAGTATTTTTTGTCATACGACCATTTTTCATTCAAGAATTTTTTTTTAAAAATTAAAAAAGTTTTGTTGCTATGAATAATAACTGAGACCCTCTTACGTAACAGACGTAATAACCAAAATAATGAAGACCAGTTGTTACGATTTTAATACTTAATAATTTTTTAATTTACGTTTTTAATTTTAATGACTTAAATTAGAAAATAAATTCTCCTAAGAGAATGGTGGAATGACCATCCTTTACTAGAGATATTATATAAACTGGTGTTAAGGTTGATTTTTATTATAATTTTATATTATAACTTATAATTGTTGTTGTTATAAAATTTTACATAACAACATGCCATGTTTGAAAAATATATTCAAACTTGTTACGGTTTCGATAATTGGAACCAATTGTAAATTAAACGCTGATAAAAAAAATATATGAATGAATATGGCAATCTATAAGAAACAATTTTTTTTTTAAATTTTTTTATTATGTGATTTAATTAATAATAATAATTACTATTTGTTTCTAAATTTTAAAAATACTTTTGCAAAATTTACTTGCTACCGTTACAATCGGGTAAGTCGGGGGTTGTTTTCGGGGTTTGTCACACTTAATCAATTCGGTTCCTATTTTTCCAGTATTTAACAATCGCAAGATAAGAGATATTATTTCTATTTTGATTTAAACGAATTTTTCTAGAAGATATTCTCAGTGTTTAAAAATAACTTCAAACGGTCCTTTCAAGACCGAATTGAAACATGTAAATTTGAATAACAATTCTTTAAAAAATGTGAATTTTGAATGTAAACAATTTACTGAACAAGCTAAATAATTTTTCATAGTATTTTAAATAAATTAGAATCATGTTTTTACAAAATGTAATAGGTATTACCATATTAAATAATTGAACGAATGTTTTGCAGTATTCCTTTTAAATTTCATAAAATTTTCATAAATTTTATATCCAAGCTTATCTTTGTGTATAGAATAATAGAATTCAAGTGTTTCTTTGCAATTCAGTTCTACCTACTTTAAAAAAAATAATAATTTTTCTAGTTGTTAAACACACATTTGTGTTGTTTCATTTATTGGTTTATTTTTATTGTTATTGCTTTTTGCCTGTTCGATGGGTGTGTGACTCAGTGTTGTGCAATACTACACACTATAATATTTCGCAATTATTGCGAAAACTGGTTGCGTCATTCTCTTTACTTCCTCACGACTTGTTTTCACTCTGTTCCACACGCACCTACACGCTTGTAGGTGCGTGCGCGTATTGGTGCGAGCTCTCTTTTTCATTCAGTCTGGATCTAACATCGTAGCGAATAAGGCGTTTACAAGCTCCTGGATTCACCAGTTTTTTTTTTGCCTTTCGCATTCTAATGATTTCAATAATTTTAATAATTGTATTAATTCTCTTCAATCTGAATAAGATTCTATGTTTTTCGGGACCAGCTCGGCTCCGCTGCTAGTGACTTGACTATTTTCTTTCGTCAGTTATATCGGTCGCTGTACCGTTATCAGTTTTAATTTTTGTTGGAACATTCGTCTTCGATATTATTCGCAGCGTTACGCGAAACGTTATCCAGCAACTTTATTTTATTTATTTTTCTTTCGTTGATCCATTTTTTATTTCTTTATATGGCTGTTGTTGTGTGATCAGTCCTTACTTATTTAATCTCCATTATTAGACTTCAATTGTTGATGTTCTTCTTTTCTTCTTGTTTGATCACCGTAGTCCTGGATATCTGGATGCGTCTCTCTCTTGTATATTCATGCTCTACGCCTCGTCTTTGAGTATCATCGATCTTTCGTATTATGTGGAAATATTGTGAAGTGAGTTTCTTGTTTAAGTTTTTTATTGTTTAATGAAATTGATTGAAAATAACATTAACAGTATTGTTACATATTTTGTAATTGTAAACTTACGTTTTTATATTGCTGCTGTAAAAGGATTTTATA
>JAAAKQ030242128.1:0-11086 GCA_010016005.3 Zanna intricata | reverse complement strand
TAACATAGATTTAATCCGGGCGATAATAACGCTCAGGCGTTGTTCGCCCTCCAAAAAAAAAAAAAAAAAAAAAAAAAAAGTTATTTTCTTCAGATAAATCAGGTTTAGACCTTTTACAGCTTTCAACATCAGCAACCGAGGAATTCTAATGGAATAAATGTCTACAACAAGGCTGTTTGAAATCAAATAGCAGTCAATCGGCTTCAGTTTCTGTACAAGCTTGGTGAGCAGCTTGTTTAATCGCATATTATGAGAAGACTACTACGGAGAAATCTTCGAACTGACTTGAAGTACAAAATGGAAGAAGTCCTGAAACTAAATGAAGAGGAGTCATCTGCCGTTTCTGGGAGACCAGTACATCTGAGAATACAGCAACACTTTCATCAACCACTGAATCTAGTGTCAGACAAGGCCGTTGCAAATTCTGCCCTGTTAAATTTGACAAAATTTTGTAGCTCGATGCTCAAAATGTGTTCGATGCTGTTACAAAATATGAATGTAGAAATCCATTATGTAGTTTTATAGTACCTAGTTTTTAAGGACTTATCATTTCTAGTAATATGTTAATGTTCTACAATTTTATACTTAAGTATATATAGAATAAAATTATTAAACAAAAAATGAAAACAAAAGTTAATTTTTTATTTTTCCTCCCTTCAAAAATATGTTAAAAGTAGTTGACTTTTTGTTTTTTTACGTAAAAATGCACGATAATATTTTGTTAAATATTAAATAATACCACCGAAAGATACTTTTTTAAGCGGACAATAACAGATATATATTGATAATAAATATGAGTAACATGTAAAGTGATAATATACAGAAAAAAAACTTCCGGGTGAAATTTTATCCATTCTAGTAATAAAGGCTGAAACCTAGTAATTAACGATTAAGTAACTTTTTTTTTTTAATCAAGAGTTGAACTCTGATTATTGATTTAAGTACGTTAACATTTAAATATTAATGTATATGTTATATTTATGTAATGTAAATGTTATATTTATGTAAATATTAATGTATTGCATTATATAGTTTACATGATACTAAAAGGATTTATATTTATCACTGGACTCTGATTATTGATTTAAGTAATGCTTCAGAGGATGAGATGAATGAATTGTAGCGTGTATTAAAAATGCCATGCCTGACCAGGATTCTAATCAGGGACTTCGGGTGAAAGGCCGAGATGCTATCACTTATGCCATAGGGGCTGCATTGTATTTAGAGTTATCTTTACTGAACTAGTTTTTACATTATTTTACTACGAATATAATAAACTTAATTTAATAAAAAAATGAGTAAGTAATAATAATAATAATAACAAATACCAGTAAAATAAATATAGTAAAAGAAGGGATGAAGCGTTCAATCAGGTTTTTAAAAGATATTTTAAAACACATTGCGGCCAGCAATTATTGAATTTTTATTTTTTTTTAGTTCGCTGTTAGCGTCCCTAGTTCGGAGCCCGATACTATCCCATGAGGAGTGCGGAAATGCATTCCTTCGTAACTCATCGTCAAAAAAAAAAAAAAAAATTGTATTGCATTATATAGTTTACATGGTACTAAAAGGATCAACATTTATCATTACACATTTATCTTTAAATTATATACATAATCTATAATGATACACTGTACAATGTACTGCAAAAAAACATAAGTTATTTAATAACAGAATAAATTTAAATACGATTACGGACCATTCAAAACGAATTAAACTGGATTAAGAGAACTCGTTACTACATAAAGACTGAGTCATGTTGATTCTGTTTGTGCGGACAAGTCTTTTTTATATGGCACCCAGTAGATTAACAAAACAGTATTATTAGGATAACCTTCCATTGAGATTAGATGGAACAGGCCAAACCAGACTAGTTCACACATAATTCTGATGGCTATTCAACAACTAACAGAGGTGGAACATAACATTGGGAGCAGACGAGATAAGATAGCATCTTGTTGATTAAATTTCGCAATACTTTAGTCTATTTCAGGTGAATATAATTTAGTTCTTCCAAGGAGTAAGGTAACTACAATGGAAAGTATTATTTTTAATCTCAAAGAAATTTAAAGTGAATGGATATAAAAAGATTTGATTACATCCCAGGCTATTGAATATAATGCAGGATGATCTTCGAACTTCAGAAAAAATATTGATTATGCTGAAAATCTTACAGTCACTTCGAGGTAACTTTTTTTTTTTTTTTTTTTTTTTTTTACGTAGGAGGAGGAAAAAGCTCTACCAGCCGAAATCTGCCCGCGCAGAAAACAGTGTAGGGCTCTCACCCACTAAATACCTTCCCCTTCATCACAGGGGCGGTCGGGATATCGCCTTTCGGCATAACATCGGCCACCCTGGGGACGTGGCAGCAGATTCTTCCCCAACCCTACTGCCCCTCCCGCTAGGGCAGGTAACATTTAAAAATAAATTTCCTATTAATTTTTACGTTTAACACTACAACAAGACTGAAGAAGAATAAAAAATTCCTTTGCATATTGATAAACGGTCAGAAATATAATTAAATCTGAACTGGTCTGACTGATTTAAGCACGTTTAGAATCATTCTAGTAATACAGCAAGAATTTGTATTTTATAGTTCATTATCGATTATAATATCTGTGCTGGTTTTATTTGGTCTGTTACTTTAGAACCAAACTCTTGTGTTATTCACCAAAGTTATTATAGGATATGATTAGTAAGTGAATAGATTCATTCATATAAGTCTTATACAAGATATATATACATCATATGTTTTTGATATTTTTCTATTTGGGTTGGACTTCTAAGAATGATTTCATTGATCATGATAATTATATTAAGAAATATTGTTTAATACAATCAGTCAAAACCGATATCCGAGTTATAATGATATTATACTAACATATAATAGATTTTATGTTTTAGACAGTTTTTATATTATTTTTATGATAATAAAAATATTTATTATAGAGACATTAGAAATTTTGTCACGTATAAGCCATTCTTTGTGACGTCAACAAATTTAATAGTATATGAAAAAACGCTTTTTTATGCTAGTATCGTAGTCGGTTGTAAAAGTATGTATACAGAATATTTTTTCCTAAGCAATAATTATTATAAGATGTATGAATTTATTTTTTAAAAAAAATTATATATATATATATATATATATATATATATATTATATATTAGAGTTGTTAAATTTTACCATATACCGTTTAACACGATAACTGCCGACTACGAGATAACCCGTAGTTGGCAACATTGCCCGAATCTGATCCTCTACGCCAACTTTATATTTCGTTTGTAAATGAATAAAATATTTTTCACATAATTTTCCCGAGCAGAACAGTTTCCAAGCTGTTATTTTATGCCATGAACCCGTTATACGAATTATCTCGCAGTGGGCGTATGAGATTACAGTTATGTCACCTACTGCCAACTACGAAATAAGCAGATACGAGTAAAATACGAGTCAAATAAAAATTTTGTTTCTTTGTGCCAAACTGACATTTTTCGTTTATTCTGTACGCCAACTGTACGTTAAAAACTTAGATTCCGTACGAGCATATTCAGTTATGTCACAATACAGTTATGTCATGTACACTTATGTCACCTACTGCCAACTACGAGATAAGCCGATACGAGTAAAATACGAGTCAAGTAAAATGTTTGTTTTTTTGTGCCAAACTGACTTTTCTCTCTTATTTCGTAGCTGGCGCTACTGAATCAATGCTATTATACAAAATTTCTCGTAGCTGGCATACGCGATTAAAATCATCCTACTACGAGTTATTTCGTAGTCGGCAGTTAAGGTGATGAAAATGCAACCTAATAATAAGTCATTAACAATGTTTACTGCTTCAATAATTAGTATTTTATGAATTTTATATTTTTTATAATAATTTTATCAAACATGGTTCATTTGTATGATTATAATATAATGATTAAATAATTAAACCCACTTACCAACGATTTTATAATATTTTTTTTCAAAGCTCTTTCGGAACATAACTATTCCATAATCAGGAACTCAAAAATATGTTTTTTAATTTTATTCAAACTAAAACTTCATAGTATGTGTAAAATGTTTATGTATTTACACATTTTTCATAAATGTGTAAAATGTAAATTATGTAACGGTGGTCATCATACGTATGTTTAAATTTAAGTCGATTTTGTCCTGTCATTGTGATAAGATAAAGGTGGAGACATTTACAATGACAGGAAGTAAATCCTTTGGGCCTCTATGGCGGAGTGGAGCTCGGCCTTTCATCCGGAGGTCCCGGGTTTGAATCCCTCAGGCATGGCATTTTTTACACACGCTTACAATTCATTCATCTCATCCTCTGAAGATATACTTAACTGTGGTTCCAGAAGTTAAAAAAAAAAAAAGATGTAAATCGACATAATTTTAAACATATGACATCACCGTTGTATAATTTACATAAACATTTTACACAGACTAAGAAGTTTTCTTTTAGTAATATTAAAAAACATATTTTTGAGTTCCTGATGATGGAATAGTTATGTTCTGAAAGCGCTTGGATTAAATTTATAAAATTTTTGGTAATTATTATTAATTAACTAATTATTTAACCGCTTTATATTTTCAAAATATTTTGTTAAAAGCAGGTAAACGAGGTAGGAAGATGTACCTAGTTACATGTACAAGTATACATTACGTTTACTTATATATATGTACCTATGTACATTCAGTTAATAAGTGTGTTTACGCGTGTGTGTAAAATTCTACTGCATATTATCGAATTGTAAAATAAATATAACTTTACCTTTTTTTTATTTATTCATTAATAACACTTGAAATTTTGTATGAGAATATGGAATTCAAATTAGTAACCTACGAAAAATGCCAAGCCTGACCAATTTGGGAATAAATTTTTGAATATTTGAATTTTTATAAACCCCTAACTTACATCTGTTAATTATTTTAAAATTTAGTTATAAAAGTTATTTTAAAATAAAGTACAAACTTACACAAAAATATTGGTTACTAAACTTTTTTTTTTTTTTTTAATTATGAAAAATTATATTAATAAAAAAAAGTCTGCAAACTTTTCTTATTTTATATTAGTATGTACGACGATGTCTAGAAAGTATGATATAGACTAAGAAAAAAAATGTCATTTCACGGGATAAACTGTTAAAAATTAATCAGGGTGTAGATGGGTGATTTCCCAAGTGAGAAGATTCATCAGTTGGGGTCATTAGCTACAGCATGCGCAGGAGACTGCAAAATATCTCTTAAGTTTCACTTGATCCAATCCGACGCATTAAATTAAGTTTCACAACTCTTAAATAAAAAGAGAAATCAATTTATACTATTAATCTATACGAGTTATTATGATTAATGTTCACACTGTTTTAAAAAATTATGTATTACGCACAACAATTTTTTTATATTTACAAGTGTTCTAATTACTTTATATTTCTTTTTATATTTTCAAGTAAAGATAAAACATTAATAACTTCAGATTGCTGTCTTAAATATAAAAAAACAAAAATAATAATTATTATTATGTATCATTTGTATAAATAAGAATGTAAATGTTCGTTTGTTCAAGATCTTATATCTCCGAAAATTCTTCACCAATTGCTTTGGAATTTGGATACAATGTAGCATTCGAATAGGCGCGTATATTTATATATTCAGATTTTTGAATTAGTTTGGATCCGCTAGGTGGCAGTGGAATAGAGATATGTAAAAAATTATACTTATTTTCTGATTTGGTTCATATTCAGAATATCTATTACTTACATAGAAAGAAATACCTCTGAAAAAAAATGGACCCGCTAGGTGGCTCTGAGGTCGAGATATTTGGAAAAAAAATTATGGTCCGATTTGACTCATATTCAAAATATATATTAGTTATGTGAAAATAAAAGTTTTGCAAAAACTATACTCGCTAGGTGGCACCGGTACAACGAACCACGCTAGGTGGTATTTACGAAACAAACATACAAATAGGTTTTCTTCTTCTGTATATATATATATATATGTATATATATATATATATATATGTTCGTATGTGTGTCCACTATAGACTAAAAAAACTACTGGACCGATTTAAGCACGGGAGGGGGAAAAGGAAAGGGAGAAGGGGAAAAAAGGAAAAAAAGAAAAAAGGATAAATTGAAAGGTTAAATTTTGTGAAATTGTGTAATGTTCGGTTTTTTAACGTTTTTCAAACTTTTTGTGTTTGATATGAAATGTGTTCATTTAATCTATATATATATATATATATATATATATATAAATGTACACTCATATGGCAGTAGCGAAGTCTCCAGGTCTGCTAGTCATAAATAAACTAAATGAAATTAAAACAACAAACTTTTAATGGAGTAAAATAACACTTACTGGGAAAGAAAGTTACACAATTAAACAATTCTTTAGTAAATAAAATATAAAAAGTCTATAACTACAAATTATACACTAAACAAAATTTTTAATACTAATGTAAAAGAAATATATATATATATATGTATATAAAACATTAATGGTATATTCAAAGTAAAACGAAAATGCAATGTAACATACGTTGGAGAAACGGGAAGAAAATCAAAATTAAGTTATAACAAATGCATGAGATCTTTTAAAAATCAAAAAAAAGATTCTAATCATGCATCCAATTCATTTAATAAAAGAAGGAAATACCAAAATGGAGATAGATGATTCGATGAAATTAATTCAGGAATGTGTTATAGAAATAACAAACATTTTAGAAAAAAAAAGTAACAATAAAACGATCATAAATGAACAGATTAGCAATTAAGCGGATGTCCTATTTAAGGACTCTATTGAAAACAGGAAATAGATAAATAAAATGAAAACATAACTATAAACACTAATCATAAATAGAAAATCAGATAAGGCATGACGTCAAATAAAAAGTGAGGTGCGTTGATTAAACGCTATATAAAGATTAACAGAGCCGACCTTGTGGCTCGAGTGGCCAGGAGTGGCGCGAGTGGTAGCGTCTCAGCCTTTCATCTGGAAGTCCCGGGTTCGAATCCCGTTCAGGCAATGGCATCACACGCGCTACAATTTATTCATCTTATCCTCTAAAGATATACCCTAACGGTGGTTCCAGAGGTATTAAAAAAAAAAAAAAAAATTAACAAAAATTTAAAAGTAACAGCAGAATAAGTTTTGACAAATGAGTGGTTCCGAAACGCGTCAACACGTAAAAAAAAATGAAGCTCAGAAAGACAAACAGTACTCAACATTCAGATTTTCTTTTACTTTAAAAAAAATTAAGTCAATTAAAAAGTAATCTAAAAAAAGGTGATGGGAAAAATAAATTTTTCCCATCACTTTTCTTTTTTTTTAACTTCCGGGATTAGTATACTTCCGGAATTATACTAATCCCGGAATCCTCTTCAGAGGATGAGATGAATGAATTATAGCGTGTATGAAAAATGCCATGCCTGACCGGGATTCGAACCCGGGACCTCCGGATAAAAGGCCGAGACGCTACCACTCGCGCCACTCGTGGCCACTTCAGCCACAAGGTCGGCTCTGTTAATCTTTTTATAGCGTTTAATCAACGCAGCTCCCTTTATTTGACGTCATGCCTTATGAAATGAAAATTTAACTTTTATTAAAAAATTTAATTGAATATAATGAAATATTTTTTCATTTTTATTATGAAACTCGATTCATAGATACTGTGAAAGCGATATGAAAAAATATTCTCTCATATTATAACGAAAAATAACTTATTAAAATAATAACCAATTTTTTGCTTAAAATTCAAAAATATCTATTCTTTATATGAATAAATTCATAATTTTATAAACTGTTCTCCAATACAATACGTAATTTTATCTATCACGAAAACGTATTGTAATAAAACTCATAAAATTTAAATAAAATGTAAATATACGGAATAATTATACACACTATCACAAAATATAGTCCAGTTATTTTATTTGTGCATTAATATAATACTTTATCGTTGACTGTTTAGCCTCCGGAACTACCGTAAGATATTACTTCAGAGGATGAATGAGGATGATATGTATGAATCCGAATGAAGTGTGTAATCTTGTACAATCTCAGGTCGACCACTCTTGAGAAGTGAGGTTAATTGAATAGAATATTAATAGAATACTGACAGCTTTTTAATGTAAATAAATATTTTTACTTCCTTGTACGAAGTACAAGGAAATATTGTAATCGTGAAAAATTTCGGTTTTAAGATTTTAACGAAAATAAAATTTGATCATCCTGAATTAATTTTGACTAATTTTGGCATGATCTCTGTACATATGTATCTCGCATAATTTTAATACAATTAACGGTAAAAATTTTGAATTTAGAACTGTCGTTACATCTAGTTGTGTATTTTCCCTTTTGACTGCAACTGACTAATTAAGAGTATCCAGAAAAAATCCCAAGTTCTAAAACAATTTGGATTTGACTTTTTCTTAATTGTAGTAATACCCCTCTGTATAAAGCTCCCTTCTATGTGTTAACTGTAGTAAAGCCCTCAATGAGGGCTTCATTAAGAGCTTTCCAACGAAATATCGTAAGTGGTATTTATTTTCATTGGTTCCAAAATTACAGCTAAATAAAATTTTTTATTAATATTTGAAATATTAATATATAAAATATTTGGATTTTACAAGTAGATGGTACAACTGTACGAATCAGGAAAATTTTACTTTTTTTTTAATTTAAATATATTGATTTATTAATAATTATTAACCTCCGATTGCAAAATAATGTTTACGATAAATAATAAGTCAATAATAACAATAATATATATATATATATATATATATATATATATATATATATATTTAAATATATTTATATGAAAAGATTTCAGAAGTTATTAATGAAATAAAATTTTATGTAACTTTCATTTAAAAAAATATGTATATGTAATTTAGTATTCTTACAGAAGTCTTGCGTTATTCGTATAAAAATTTTTTTACTATAGACTTATATAGCCGATCCAGAAATTTTATACTATCATACAAATTTATAATGTACCTATAAGTGAAAATACTATTTTTCTAATGATTAATACACTTTTTGAAGTTTATTTTACTTGAACTAATTTTATATTTTTATTCATTATATCATATTTTTGTTCACAAGAAATTATTAAATTATTAACAAATTTTAATATAAAAAATATATACACTGATTAGCTCATATTAAAAAAAAAAAAAAGGTTATTCGGAACTTTAAACATATAAACTTTACATAAAAAAATACTAATTTCAAAAAAATAAATGAATAAATTTTAATTTTAAAACCTATTTTCATTATGTAAGTTTCTTTTTTTTTATATTTAGCTTGCATTACAATTTTTGTATATAGAACTGAATAACCTATAAGTATAACGTAACGCAGAGAATGTAACAAGTCGTTCGGAGACGTAAAAAATAGAGTATATAACTCGAGCTAAGAAACATTGGGGCTATACATAATAGCTGTATCAGTAATAATAGCTGTAAACCACCGGAAGAATTTTTCAGTCTTTAACAATAGCCGAACAACAAAGGATCCCTTCTTTTATATCAGTGGTTGAACCGCAGAAGTTCAACCGCTGTAATTAAAACAGCCTGTGCTGAATTACCCCGTCTACATTAAGAACGGTTTATATAGTGCAATATAAAACAAAGAATAGACGGAGCAGCTGAGCTGTTGATATAAATAAAAACCCTAACAATTATATAAGAATTTTAACAGCAGGGAATTTTCTCTACTTTTCTACCAAGAAATACTTACAATGCGTTTAATTTACATATTATAAAGCTTAATTACATATATTATGTTAATTATATTAATATACTCCAAAGGGTTAATTGTTAAAAGTAATTCGAGCAGAAATTACTTGTAATTTATTTTCATGAAAATTTTCATTTTTAAAAATAATGAATAAAAAAAGATAAATATTTTATAACTTTAAAATTATAATTTTATCTTTTTTTTTTAAATAACTAAGGTTTAAAATAAAAAAGCGTCTGGAACATGGAAAACATTTTGTATACCAAAAAATATACCTAAAAAAACAAATTCTCTGTGTCAATCAAATGTCAGAACTGGAAACTTAGTTATTTATAACCGGAACTTTAGGAAAGATATAGGAAGGTAAAAAAAAAAAAAAAAATTATATTGTTTTATAAAATGGAGACAGTGAAAAGTATTCCTGATGGAAAATCTAAATTTTATTAAGTTTTATAGCATAAAACACAGTATTTGCGTTCATATACAAGCGCGCCCATGCTCAAACAAACACCCACACACACAAAATTCACTTTCTCTTGCCCATCTTTTTAAAAAAAAAACACAATATAATTCCTATCATTTAAATTATATGCTAATCCCCTGAAAAAAAAATGCTATTTTCAATCGGTACAAATACATAAATTTAACGCAATTTTTGATCAGTCCTAAACCTTGGCTCATGCTGAAAACTAAATTAAGGAAAAAAAGACGACTCTGTACTAATGGAAGAAATTTATCTTTGACTTCAATAAGTATATATTTTGAAGTTAGGCTTACAATTAACATTAGCCTTCCCGTTCATAAAGTAGAATTAATTCGAGGCAAAGCTGAACAAGATATATTTATGCTAACAATTTCTCAGTAACGTCTCCGGTCAACATTTTGCCTCCAATTTTGGGTTCAAAATAATAACACATCCTGCTTTCATTGTCCCTGAGTGTACAAAACGAAAGATAAAGTAATTACAAGATAAAGGATAGCAGTTTCTTACGATTGTCCCTGGATGTACCAAACGAAAGATAAATTAATTACATGATAAAGGAAAGCAGTTCTTACAGATCTTTTTCAATATCAGCTGATATGGACATCACATAACTTCCTTGTACGCCTATTAAATTTCATATACACATTTTTTTAAAATGAAAGTGATACAATTTTTTTTCATTAATAACTACTGATATTTTTTTTCACATATATATATATATATACTCGTATATATATATATATATATATATATATATATATATATATATATATATTTTATTGTTTTATTATTTTTCATTATTTTTTTTTTACACAAATGGTTAAAATATTAATAAACAATAAAGATAACTAAAA
>JAAAKQ030242117.1:0-11086 GCA_010016005.3 Zanna intricata | reverse complement strand
GACTGGCACTGGATAGGGAATCTTGGAGAGCTGCATCAAACCAGTCAAATGACTGAAGACAAAAAAAAAAAAAATTGTATTGCTTGTAGAGAATAAATATCATAGATGTGGTTTTATACAAAATAAAATGTGGAACAATTTTGTTTCAAATTAACTTTGTGTGTTGTTAGTGAACAAATTTTGAAAAACGATACACACACACTTATTATTGTTGTATAAATATATATATAAAATATTAACCAACAACACACAGTAATTAGATGAGTTATACTTACCATATTAATTTCTAATAACTAGTTTTTGTTGTATTCTGCATCTTCAGTTTTGATTCAATTTTATATCTATTACACTGAAACATATTCTTTCAATTGTGTCATTTTATTTAAAATTATTTTATATTTTGAATTAAATGGGTTAGTATTTTTGTGTTTTAAAACAGTAGAATTTATGGAATAGTTTTCAAGATAAAAAAAGATTGCTAGTGTGTTGTTTGGAAAATATGACAAGTATTAGGTAAGCAGAAAAACTAGTTTTTTTCTTTTTAATATCATATGTTTTTAATATTTTATGTTTTTTTCCCTTTTGTTCCCTTAATTATTCATTTATCTGAACTTTTATTTTTTTTTTATTATTGCTTGTTTTTTTAAATGAAGGTCAGTATCAGTTTATTGCTGTGATCAGTTCTTTGTTATAATCTTGATTATCATTAAAAATTATTCTATTGCACTTAATGTAACTTGTAATGAAATTCTTATATTTTCAATCCTGTCTACTCTTAAACCAATAATTTGTTGTTGCTAAGACTTAAAGGATATTATGTGTGTTCTACAAATTATCACAAAACATTACTAATCTCCACCTGGTCTGTGTTTCATTGTTAGTTATTTTGAGGTCTTTAGCTTATTTAAAAAACTTTCGTTATATAATTTAAATAAATAGAAGGATTACTAGTGTTTGTTATTAAACTAATTATTTTCAACTTTTTAATAGGAAGCTGCAGTTCTGGGGAAGAAAGTTGCATTATTTGATTTTGTTAAGCCAACAAATCATGGAACTAAATGGGGTGTTGGTGGAGCATGTGTAAATGTTGGATGTATTCCAAAGAAACTGATGCATCAGGCTGCAATTTTAGGAGATTTATGCGAAGATGCTAGCACTTTTGGATGGGAAACAAATTTCTCAAGTATGATGATATTCTATTTTTAACTTATGTAGAACTGATTTAATTATTATCAGATTATATTTTAAAGAAATTAATGTTGACTTTTATGAAGTGAATTTGGTATATATATTTTTTTATAGCTTTTTCATAAATGCCAAACCAAATTTCATTGGGAGCTTTGAAGTGGGACAGAGTCTGTAGAAAAATGGCATTAGAATGATGAATGAAGCTGTTTCCCTTTGTCTTCTTTGATGAGTTGATTTTACTTTTGTAACAAGCTCGAAAAAATATTTGTAGCATCCAGAGAAATTTTGTTGACAAGTTACTTCATTCTGTTTACCACCAGGACTAGCTTGTACAGTTCACATCATTATTCTCTTCTCAGAGAAAGTAACATGACTGGTGCCTGTTGTATATCAAGTGCTTCTTTTATGTTTTAGCTATTAGAAAGACTACGGAAGATTTAAAATATGAAAGTTATCTTTTTAAAAAATATTGCTTTATATATATATATATGTATATATATATTTTTTTTTCTGCATGGATGAGGCTGTATAATGCAAACTGGTCATCGTAGTGTAAAAGTAAGTCCGTCTGTTATGTAGGAAAGTCGCAGTTATGATTTTAATATTTTTTAACTTATTAATCAACTTATGTTAATTTTGATTTTAATACTTTTAAATTGAAGTAAAATTTTTCCCGATGATGGTTGAATGAATAAAAGCACTTGAGAAAGCACAGATGAATTGTTGGTAAGGTTCAATTTTGATTTATTCTATTTATACATAAATAATCTTGTATACCGATGATGTCATGTTTGAAAAATTAAATTTACAATATGATAATTATCAAACATTTTGTCCCCATGGACTTGTAAGACCAAACATCATTTGGTGGGTTGGGCTCAATGTTCTGTAACAATATATCTGCCGGCCTCCGTGGCTGAGTGTTAGCGTCTCAGTCTTTCATCCGGAGGTCCCGGGTTCGAATCCTGGTCAGGCATGGCATTTTTCACACACGCTACAATTCATTCATCTCATCCTCTGATGATATACCTTAACGGTTGCTCCAGAGGTTAAAAAAAAAAAAAAACCAATATATCTGGTTCATTAATGCAGGTGACAAGAAGCCTGGCAATGATTGCTTGATATTTCTACAATTACAGAATTAAGATTTGTAAAAGTATTGATTCTTAGATAAAATTACAGGAGGAAGTATCTTGGATCAGTTGAGCGTTTCTCCTTTTTATGATAGCTGCTGACAGATGGCTATACTCATTTAAAAAAAAAACCAGTTACTGAGTTAGGATAGGCCCTATCCTATGCACTGAGAAATAGGACATTACTGCAGATAGTTAAACAGCATAAAAAGGGAGGTGCTTTTTGGTGTTGTAAAGGATTCTTTCCGTGAAAATAACTGATATTCCTATTGCCTGGACATTGTTAGTTTTGTTAATTGTTTACAGATTTTGTTATTATTATTGTTAGATTTCCTTTTTTTTAGCAATTCTTTGTAAATGTTCAATGCTTCTTTTACACAGTAAGGAAAACTTTTATAATCCTCCCATCATAATATTAAAAAATTGGATCCTTTTACAGTCCTGCTTTTATGATTTCATTTGAAATTGCATTATGTTTGATGTTACAGGTAACACCCCCAGTTTTTCATCTAAATGTAATAATAATAATTTAAACAAACTAATAACAATAATTTTTTGACTATATTTCTGTGCTAAAAGGTATTAAATAATGTACTGAAATTAATTGTTTGATAAAATTTGCAGCAAGTAAATTTTAATGAAGAATTACTTTGAAAAAAACTAATTATCAAGATAAACCTATAATAATAAATCAGTTAGATAAGATATGAAAGTCCTGGATAATCCATTTATATACACATATAAAAATAGAATTTTAAGATTTATGTTCTTATTTTGTGTTTAAATAATAGTATAGGTAAAATTATATATTTATTTTCAAGTAACAAAATAACATTATACACAAAAATAATTTACTTAACTTGATAATCAAAGCTTATTTTCCATTAATGACTATTTTATAATAATGTATTATTAGTTTTACAATAAAAAAATTATTATTTTTTTCTCTTTTCTTAATATTATTAAACTGCTTCAGTGTGAAAGTTTTTATTTAGATAAATTTTGTAAAGTTTTTAGTTATGTGGTACTTTGTCACAGGTGATAAAAGGTCTTTTAGCCTTTAACTTTTTGAGATCTGGGCAAGGTGGTCAAATCCATCTATGAATAACCTTATGGTTTGTTTCATAATCTGCCAGGAATAATATCTTTAAAAATGAAGGAATATAAATTAAGGATAGAGTCCCAACAGTGAAAATTACCTATAAATCACCAAAGTAATGCTAAGTATAGTTTACATTTGGCTGGTTAACTGCTTGTTGTTTTGTTTGTTTCTATTTAAAAAAGGATTCATGTATCTAAACAAAACATGTTAAATAATTTTAAAAGAAATAAGATGTATTTGACTTTTGTATTTGAGTGGGAAACTTTCATGAAACTGTAATTTAATTTTAAAAGGATCTTTCCAGTCAATAATTAATAGAATGTCAGCAATTGATGTCGATATTGCTGTAGAAAGATACATAAAATATCTTCTTTTGTGTGATTCTTTTTATAATAGCTATTTTATGTAATAACTTTCTGATTACTTATATTGCTTTAATTTTTAATTCCATTATTTTTTTATTATTCACATTTTATTTTCTGTTTTTAGAACAAAACACTCCTCACTCTTGGAATAGGATGGTTGAAAAGATACAAACCCATATAAAGAAGTTGAACTTTGGTTACCTGAAGACTTTTAAAAAAAAGAAAATAAGTTATTTTAATGCCTTTGTTACGTTCAGAGATCAGCATACAATTGAGGTACTCTAATATTTAAATTATTTTTCAACCTTACAGAATAATTTTTATAATTCAAATCTAACATATCTCAAATTGTTAAAAATGGCAATACTTGCAGGGAAATTGGTAAGTGATATTAATATGCTAATTATATATGGGATATATCTAAAAGTAAAGAACGCTGGGAAATTTCTCTCCTTAATGTTGGTGAACCTGTGTCATCCATGGAAGCGCTAGTAATAATGTACATACTGCATTGTTGTCTGTAAGTTGTTGCATTGTAGTATGAGTTATTATGTTATAAAGTGAATAGAAAAATCAATATTGCCACCGACTGTGAAGTACATGGAATCATACATTTTTTAAAACACAAAACCTTAAGCCAGCTGAAATTCATAGGCAGTTAGGGTTCCTGTGTATGGTGATAACGTAATGAATAAAATATACGTCCTAAAATGGTGTGAAAGTTTTAGAAATAACAGAATAAATGTGCACAATGAACGTTTAGGGAAAGCCCTCTATAATCACTGAGGATTTGTTGAAACGCATCGATGATGAAATCAAAAAAGATTGTCGCTCAGCGGTTTCCAACTTGGCCCTTCTTTTTCCTGATGTTTCAAGAGCTGTTGTTAGTTACATTGTTCATGACCATTTAGTCTTCAGAAAGGTTTATGCACGTTGGGTGCTGCATGTCTTTAACGGAATGTCACAAAAAATCTGAATGGGATCTGCTTTGGAATTTTTGATGGGCTGCACAGAAAAAGGTGATAAGTTCCTTAATTCAGTTGTTACTGGTAATGAAACATGGATCTCATATTAAACACCAGAGAGAGAACAGCAGTTAGGTGAATTGTGTCATCCTCAATCACCAGCTAGACCAACAAAGGTCAAGCCACAGCAATTTGGGTAGAGACTGATGGCCACACAGTTTTCTGGGTTCAGTTTGGCTTACTGCTGATTGATTTCATGCCACGTGGAACAATTATAAATTCAGAAGCATGTTGCGAAATTGTACGTAAGTTACAGTGTGCCATTCAAAATCAGTGATGTCAAAAGCTGACAGTGATGTCTTGCTGTACAGTAATACATGTCCACATGTTATGGAACCTACACTTGATTTACTGAGAACATTTGGATGGGAAATTTATGATCACCTACCATATAGTCTGGACTTAGCTCCTTCTGATTACCATTTGTTTGAGAAATTGATAGAAGTTTTGGGTTGTAAGCAATTTTTGGGTAACGATGAACTTAAAAATGCTGCTAATCAGTGGCTCTTCAGCATTAGGTGGTCTGTAGTGCGGAGAAGACCACTGTGATGTTTCTGAAAGGTTGTTTAGCCTAGACTCATCAAGCATGAGTTTTGATAGGCGATCTTCGCATTAGGTTTGTTACCGTTTAGAAGTATCTGGGTGTAATCCTTGATGTGAATCTTCGATTCAAGGAACTCCTTCAGTTTGTCGCAAGGTAGGCTATTGATGCTTTCTTTGGAGTTTGTAGAGTCGTCCATCCCGATTGGCGGTTAAATTTCTATATCATGCTGCACCTGTCTGGGCTCATCATACGCAATTTCAGATTTATAGGGATGTTTTATTACGAGGCCTACATCTTCTTTTGCTAGCTGTTGTGGGGGGCTACAGAACTGTGTTGGGAGAGATAGTTACTGTTATTACCAGCATGAAACTAATATACAGTACATTCAAGCTATGGAATATAGCAAGCGCTGTATGTTCAAGAAGGAAGGCCTTCTTACCCCAGGGCATATGCGAGAGATTGAAGACCAAGGTTTCAAATCTTGGCAAGTTAGGTGGAATGAATCTTCTACTGGTTGATATACATATGGTATTTTTCTGGATTTTACAGGTTTGTGAGCGATTAGGTGGGTTTCCCCCAATCAGTATATTACACAATTTTTGTTGGGACATGGTGCCTTTAGGGAAAGATTGTCTAGGTCTGGCTTGGTTGCTTTGGGCATCTACCTGGATTGTAGGGTTGATGATACTGTGGACCATGTCCTCTATGTTTGTCCCTGGTTTGAGCTGAGGCTGAACATATGAAGTTTTTAAGGAACTTAAGAGAGTAAAAACAACTTTCTGGATCTGCCGGGTCAATTGGAACACCACAGAGATTGGTTAGAGTTCCGCCTGGACAACTGATTGGCCATAGGTAGGTCGCAAGAAGTAGGTAACTGAGGCTCACATTGGCAGCGAGCTTCAGTTAATTGAATTTAAAGCAAATTTTTTAATTGAGTAATGTAGCAGCATTGTTGTTGTCTGCATTATTAACAGATATGCTGCTGTGAGATGTGGGCACTATCTTACTGAGGGCAGTCTGATTGAATGTAATGAAGTTAATTTCATGTGGGATTCTGCTATGGAGCTGAGTGGGAGCACGAGGTCTGTCTTTGACTTCCTGGTAGCCAACTATGTAATTTTAAAAGGCAGTTGGATTTTTAAAAAGTGATATGAAATATTTGGGTGATTTTTAAAAGAAATTAACCTTTACTAACAATTTTATGAAATTACGTTTCAGAACTCTTTGAAACTAGCAAAAATTCTGAAACGTGCAAATCAATTGTAATGATGTAAGTGTCGTATGACGATACAATCCTGTCATTGAGGCAAGCTTTGAAGATGTTGGTGATGTAGGGTGCTAGGAAAAGAAAGAGACTGTAATGAAAAAAAAGGAAATAACAATTCATCGCCTGATAAATTTACATTCTCACCTGCAAGGAAGCATTGAAAATACAAAGTGGCCTGTATTTCTACTTAAAAGATCAAGAGAAATTGTTTACAGCATTAGAAACTTACAAAAAAATTCACCAAAAATTACTTTGCTTTTTCACGTGCATCATACAGCATTTTTTTAAATAATAAAAACAACTTTCAAGTAATACTTCAGTACTTTTGTTGTTGATTATAAGGCATTCACATTCTTTTCCCTTGCAACAACTATATCGTTTCCTATTGTGGCTGATAAAACTCTTAAAATCTTATTTGTTGATGTAACAGATTATCTTACCATCAATATCCACATGTTATTTGATTTACTGGATAAAATTATAATCCAAGATTAACAATTATAACCCAGGAAAGTAACCTGATTACTATTATTATTTCATATAGCTTCGCATTGTTTTATTTTAAGTGACGTTTTATATTAAGTTGAAATGTGTTAAATCAAAATATGGTAACAACTTTATTGTAACAAGAAGAAGCAAAGAATTTTTAGTCTGTACATTCATTCTTGTACTAAACATAGTAAAAGAAATTATTCATTCTACCAAGAAATACTATAAATTTCACTTTGACTATTCTAACTAAATATCAAAAAGGTAATTATTAATTTTTGAGAAATTTCAGAATTTCTCAGTTGTATTTATTTACTTCAGCTATTTCTTTTTTTTTTAACTTGCACAGGTTCCTCCAGTCCAATATTTTCACTGTTCTTAATTGGAAGTTGGAACCAAGGCAAAGATTACAATAATTGCTAATGCAATAGAATAAAGGCTGAAAGTAATTATTAATATACACTAGTATAAAATATAGTTCAGAAACTAATATTGAATACAGAATACTAACAGTACAGAAACTAAAAAAGTAATATGATAAAAAAGTTAAATGATCCCTTACATCATTCTTCTCCTACAAGCAGCTTATAGTTATTAAACTACAAATAGGAAATTGTATTCTCCTCCAAATGAAAGCACATGTGCAGCGAAGGATATCTTTAAAGTGCTGTATTATAATTAACGGTGTTGCTGAACAAATTGTTTTTTCATGTAGTGGTGGGGAGGTATATTTTCCCCTCATGCGGCCTATGATACCTTCCTAACTCCCACTACTGAAAGTAAGTCTGTAATTATAATTCATCTGGTGGACACATGTTGCAAACTAGATTCCTAATCGGTCTCTCACTGATGTCACTGAGTACATTTTATTATTTGAAGAACTTTGTTGCTAATTGGTATAATATGCAACTCATTTTAGATTCAGGTAACTATATATTTTTTATTTTATTATCAATTTGTTCTTTGTATTTGTTTTACTTTCTGTACATATTTTGTTTATTATTTGTTATCTCTACAAATTTTATTTCTTATTCAGAAGTGGCAACTTTTTTTTTTATTTTTAAGATGAAGTTTGACCTTTATAAGGATCACAAAGACTGAAACAAATTCTAGAAGAACTTGATGCATTATTATCTAGTGAAGGTTATTATGATGACAAAGAATCTGATGAAGAAAATGTCACTCAAACAGAACAGCAGAGAATGGAAATTCCAGTAATTGAGCAAGGCTTGGAACCTGACAATGACTCAGTTGATAATGTAATGCCGTTAGACAGAGCCGTATTTAATGGAAAAATAAACATGTTGGCAAAAACATGTCACTTTACTCAACGGCAGAACCAGATCCAATAATATAGAAAAGCAACTTCCAGGAGTTATAAATTCCTTATAGTGGGGGGGGGGATGGGTAATCTAGTGATGGTAGGAGTGGGGGAGGGGGTTTATTATTTAATTTATATTTAACATTGCTTGCGATTTCTAAAGGGATAACTGATCCTTTGAAGTATGGAAAAAATTTATTTCATCAGAAATAATTTTAGTTATTAGTGAAAACAGAATGCATATTGATAACATTCCTTTGCAGTGTTCTTGTGAGACTTGCACAAAACATACTGATGAAATTGAAATAGAAGCTATTTTGGGTATTTTTCTCTTCTGTGGAGTTAAAAAAAAAGAATTGAGTCAGTGCTGAAGATATCTTCAAATCAGATGGTAGTACTCCAGAAATATTTCATCTTACAATGTCAGCTCAGTGATTATTTTTTTTACTTCAAAATATAACATTTGATGACAAGGCGACTCGAGCACAATGAGAACTAGTTGATAAACTAGCAGCTATTAGAAGTATTTTTGACATATTTGTTGGCATTTGTAAAAAATATTTTTCTTTATCTGAATTAGCGACAATAGATGAATTGCTACCAGGTTTTGAGGTCGATGCTCATTTCAGCTATTGAAGCCAAAAAGATATGGTTTAAAAATTTTTGCTTTACTGAATAACTTTATAATTGAATTGTAAGGAAATGGTCGTATTTATATACCGCTATATTTAGATCAGAAAATTCTTGGTCTAAAAGTTATTCAAAGTTAAGTTATTTCCACGTGTAAATTTATCAGTGGTACCTGAAAGGAGTTACTGTTTTTCTCAATGTATTTTTATTACTTAAAACAAAATTAATTTGTTGTGTAATATAGTCTTGTGTAATTAAGTTTATTGTATTATTTTTCTAGGCTAAGGATAAGAAAGACAAAGTAACAATCCATACTGCACAGATATTTATATTAGCGACTGGTGGACGACCACATATACCTAATTTCCCTGGATCTGAGTTGGCAATTACGTCTGATGATTTATTTTCATTAAAAGAAAGACCTGGTAAAACATTGATTGTTGGTGCTTCATACATAGCACTTGAATGTGCAGGCTTTTTAAGCGGTGTAGGGATTGATTGTACTGTAATGGTAAGATTCACCTTATGATATTAACTTTAGAATATAATTAAATTTATATTTAATAATTACTAATTAACATGTTAAATTTTTTTTTAAAGATCTAATTAGTCTCACTAATTTGTGGAAAAATTACAGTTTTTCTTTAATGGATTGCATTTTATGTCGTAAATCCTTCACATAAATTATGCTTTTTACTGCAAATTTTGTCTATTTTATTGCAAAATGGCTTTTTGAAATATTCAAGGATTTTTCTTAGTTTTTGTCATTTAGTATCAATGTATTATTTATTATCAAATTCTCTAATTCTAATTTATTTTTGTCTTCAATATGTATTTATTACTGATTTAACCCTGTTCTTTGAAAATTATTGAAGCTTGCATACTTGTTTTGTTTAATATAAATATTTTCTGGTACATTGTTCCATATATATATATTTGGTACCTTACATATACTATTTATATATGGTTCATGGTTCTGCTTGAATTTAGTGATAGTACTTGGTTTATTCTATTAACAAGCACATATTAAAATTTTTCTTCTTCTTTTTCCTCTATTTTTTTGTTTTCTTATTCCTTTTTGTATTATTAGAGATAAAAATTTCACTATAAGATTTGTGCACTTGTTTTTTTATGTTTTAATGAAAAATTATGAATGTAAATATCATTAATCATTAAGAAATATTAATATCTTTATCTATATAAATATATAAGTATGTAAATATCAGTAAGACTAAGACTATGATTTAAAAAAAAAAAAAAATATATATATATATATATATATACATATATATACATAAAGAGAATATATAATATATATATTAAAGAGAAATGTATAACACAGTTATCTCAAACAGTAAAGAATTCAACAATGCTCCTTACCTTATGCGTTTTGCTTTTTTAATTTTAATAGTGTTTTCAAGGGTTTCCCTCATCGTCAGTTACTAAAATTTAAAAAAAAAAATTTTAATCGCACAGTAAACTCAATAATTAAGATTGTTACACATTATAAAAATATGTAGTCAATAATTAAAATTAATATTCCATGAAGCCAGCCACATATGCAGTACTGTACGTGAGTATGTATTTATGTATACATATATATATATATATATAAACATATACATCTATAGCTGACTATCTTTTAGAATGCAAACATAGTATTACAGATTGTAAAAACAGTTTAGAGATTTTGGAGATTTGTGATAAAGATAAAAAAATTAATTAATTTCTCAAGTATACTTGAAATAGTATAAATGGAATTAAATGTTGATTCTTATTAACCCATTGACAAAACTGCAGCCAGCTGGCATAGTCACCAGGCTGGAGATGTTGCACTTTCTGAATATGAAAAGGATGCAATTCATTATTTTTAATGTCTTCCATACTCTACTTTGTGAAATATTGAGCCGTGTTGCAATTAATCATATGCTTGTTGCCGAATTACGTTGAACCATCTGCAGAATATTTTCACCTTCATCAGCATGATTTGCTTGTCGTTCAGATGAAATATGAGCGCTGGGA
>JAAAKQ030242094.1:16969-28276 GCA_010016005.3 Zanna intricata | reverse complement strand
GTAGTTCTGAAAAGAACTTTTGATGAATACTTACTATAGAAAAAGTGTGGAAATACTATAAAAATTAAACAGTAAAGGTTGAATAAAATAATTATAAGTAGTTTTGAAAAGAACATTTAACTGAAACAAAAAAATTTGCTATGAAAAAAGTCAAAATATTCAATGTCGGTTGCGTCCGCTGCGTAGGGAGCCGACCATGTGTATGGGCCGCGCGGCTACCTATTTCATAGATGTGCACGCCCCTCTACCGCACTTCGGTGCCCCCTCCCTCTCCGTATCGCGAAGTTTTTTGTAAATATTGATATGTTCCTTAATATTGTAGAACATTTTTTTGTTCTATCATCAATAGTTTCCGCGACGCATGCGATGAAAGACATTTTATGGCTAATTTTTTTACTCCTTGGGTTACATTATTGAAATTTTAGTAGGGATCCCTAATTTTTCTAGTAATAAATGTAGCCATTGTTACTCAGGGATGATGTACCATTCTAATGGTGAATGAATTTTTGAAATCGGTCCAGTAGTTTTTGACTTTATTCGTTACAAACATACAAAAATACAGATCTTTCCTCTTTATAATATTAGTGTAGATATCCCATGAAGCTACTGTTGATGCTTGTTTAAAAATCGAACTGTACAATTTTATTTCGATTTTTTTTAGAGCGAAATTCAAGAATCATGTTTTCTTCAGAGGATTTTAAATAAAAATAATAATTTATTAATTTTTCTTAAAAACATTTAGAATAATTTATTCGCAGTCTTCTCTAATCTCTTAGTTTGTCAGTTTTTTGGCGTGGATGGTATTAAACTAATTAAACACTACCTTAAAATATTATCCGTAAAATATTTTTCTTTTTTTTTCTTTAAAATTCATCCTTAGAATGTAAATTATATAAAATTGCTCCATTCATAGATCTGTCCAAACCTCCTGTTTAAAATTTCAACCGATCTTTTATACAAAAATTATTAATAATTGAATAGATCTATTCTTCCTCAAAAAATATTTTAAATAAATTCTCATTGAGTAGTGCAACAAAATTACTTTTTATTTTCAGTGTAAATAAATGATCTGATAACGACTGCCTTGATGGCTCAGTCGATAATATTTCTTGACTGCTGAACTGAAACTCCGATGTTCGGTTGCTAATAACGGTCTGGATTTTAAAGGGAATAACTTTCGAAATATGGACAAATAATCGTATCGCGATATCTATAAACAGTTTTCTTCCCTTTAGATATTTTATCACTAAAAGCCGCACGCCAATAATTACGTATGTTAATATGAAAAATTCTAAGAAATATTAAAAAAGAACGTGACTGCATTCGGAATGCAGTCACGTTCTTTATTTTACAACCAGAAGATTTAAATAAATCATAAAGGAGGTTCGGGAAAATCACTTAATGACTTTCTCTACGAAAACATCGCTCGTTTTTAAAGCGAATGAAATGCAATACATTTTGTGTCAAAACGACTTTTTTTTTCTTTTTTAATAAGAAGTGGCCGACGGTTTTATTAAATAATTTTATGGATAATACTTCAACGATATGACGTTAAAGTGTCATAACGTTTTAGTATTATTCTGGACACGGTGATCCAAGAAATCTAAAGAGTCATGATCCGAAAACGGGATGAGAGTAAATTTTTGAACAGCTTAACTAGTTCACCTGGAAAGCATATTAAACAACTTGGAACACGACACCATCCTTTTTTAAGACATTGTTAAAGATGCTCCTGCCTTAAAAGATAAATGGTTGCCAATACTTAAGGTGTTGTTAAATAAACTACTGGGTTTTTTTTTATAAGTAGTACATAGTTTTGTAGACCCTCAATTTATGCAATTTACTAGATTCATAAAATATATTAAAATTTACTTAAAATCTTCTTTTTACTTTAAATTTTTGTAATATCTTTTTTTAAGTTGATCTTCTGTTAAGAGTGTTATTTCTTTTCTACTTTTTTTTTACTGACGTAATGTTTTACGTTAGTGTCAGAAAGAGCATCTGGCTATAAAAAGTATTAAAACCCTTTCCACTAAGCTTAGAAAAATGTGGGAGAAAGATAAAAAGTTTACTTTTCTAGATAATAAATGTTGTAACGTGTACTCAAAGATATTTTCTTATTACAGTACTTTCTGCTTTAATTCGTCAATTGTGGTCGGATCTATTCATTTCGAAATAGAAAAATCAACATTTAGTAAAGGAAACAAGAACACAAATTTTTTTAGCTATATAAGTAAATAACTATTAAACTAATCTTTTCAGAGATAACATTTACACCTGTGAATTTATTACTAATAATATAAGATGTAATAAAATTAAAAAATCCTGGCTAGAGATTAATTTACATTTTTTCTTACAATTTTTTTTTTTGCACTCAATTATTATTTCTTTTAAAATTTAATATATTTTACTTTTTAAATACATATTTATACTAGTATAGCTCTTTTAAGAATTTATAAAGTTTATTTATTTCAGTTCAGACTTTTATTTCACTCTTGTGATTTGACTTTCCCTTAGGATGTTCCTATCATAGAAAAAGCAAACGGTCCAACGTCCCTCTTTCATTCCCGGAATACCAACTTTCCCCTTTATCGTTCTCTCTCTCTCTATATATATATATATATATATATATATTCGTCTATTTTATTTTTGGTGGAATAGAATTCTCTATCTTGTAAACATATATATATATATATTTATTAGATTTAAAAATGTAATTTTTCTGAATTTAATTTTTATTCTATTCTTAATTAAATTTTATCATTAGAGACATAAATTTTATCATAGAGACGTTTTATCATTACCAGACATTTACATTAAAATCAATTCTTGTTCTTTATTCTCTTTATACTCGTAAGTTAAAAAAATTACCCCTCTCGTAAGATTAATAAAAAATTGGAAAATTAACAGTTAGCCACCGCTTAAAGGGATTAGGAAATAAACGAAGGAAGTCCTGAAAAATTATGTAGGCTTATAGTATGATACATTTTGTGTCAGATGCAGGTGATCCGAGACATAGTAGAAAGTAATTTGAAAAATAATGTAACCATTTTCAAAAATTAAAAGCATTCCACGTCAAGCTTACAAGGGATTTGGTCTTGTTTCCTTTATAACATTGTGTATATTCAAATATCAGTATGTCAAGCGCTTTGAATTTCAAGTGATGGACATTTTTAGTCTTATATCTTAATTCTGTTCACTATTGAGACTGGTCGTTTAGTGAACATTGTCGAATAATATGCCGCCTTGGTTCAATAGCTCGGTTAGGTTAAATTATTCTAAGTATTCTATTTTTCGCTGGTTCATTCAAAGAAATAAAAGTCTTTATTTCGTTTATAATATAAAATATTCTTATTATAATCTTTGAACTTGTAATTCTTATATATATAACATTATTGTATTAATTAATTATATACTCGTAATAAACCCATGTTGAGTCTTTGAAGGATGGAACAAGACTGACAGGATGGAAAACGACAACAATAGACCATTAAACAAATTCATTTAATAAGCGTAACAAAAAAAGTGAGAATTTATAATGACTAAAAGAAAGAGTGAAAATTTATAAAGAATATTATAGTAATAACTAAGACTATAGTAAAGTGTAAGAAGAAAATAAAAAGTTTTATTTTTACGAGTAAAAAAGGAGGAAATGAAACCTGAGTCTTAACAAACATCTTTACTCGTAGGAAAGCAACTCATATTACTATGACTTGCAACTCAGATGCTTTATATACGTCACCATATTTTTATTACTAGGATGAAAATTCTTAATTTTTCCTAAACTGGGATAGATCGTATAAAAAAAAAATAATAAAGTAACATACAGTGCACCCTCAATTTATGCGTAATTTTTTTACGTGATTTCAGTTATACGCTTTTGAATAAGTTAGGAAAATTATTTCTGAATACGCAATAAGTTTCACTTACACGCGGCCACACGGTCATTATCATATTTTATAAAGCAGACTAAAATAATGTACACAGTACATATTAAAATTACGAGATTAAATTAACGAGCACATTTATTCTGTACTAATAGGAAAAAATACAAATAAAAATAATCTTCCAGTTTTCTGGCGAGCTAATAAACGTGCTCGGGTGACTGCCGATGTTAGTATGAATTGATTTAATAACTGCTTTAAATCAGAGGTTAAAAAGTACTTAGCGTCCAAAAATTTTACATATAAAGTTTTGCTTGTTCTAGACAACTATGCTGCTCACCCGGAGATGCTGCTGAAAGAAGCTGATGAAGATATAAAAGTTGAGTTTCTCCCGCCCAACACTGCACCACTTTGCGACCCCTTGACGAGTGTGTAAATGCAACTTTCAAAGCGTACTACATTCGTCGAACATTTAAAAAACTTTTTTAAGACGTGGATAAGGACAAATCTTTAACTTCGAGGGCATGCTGGAAAAAGTACATAATTGCTGATCGCATTGCAAACATAAAAAAAAACCTTTAGACGTATTACAACAGAAAACATTAAACATCTGCTAGAAGAAGCTTTAGCCCGAAACGGTAAAGGCGAGGCCAAAGAGAAAACGTAACGAAGCCATAGAGGATAGTGGCTAAATAAATAAAGATGTAGAGGATATTTATAACGAAATGGTCAACATTGCCGGACAGTTACCAAAAGTATTTTTATAAATACAGTCACAGGATGTAAATGAACTTATACAGGATTTAGATGAAAGATTAAGTGACTCCGAACTTACGGAGATGATAGAAAACGAAATCGTACAAGTCGGCGACGAAAATGAAGAAAATAAAATCTCGATAAAAAATAAACGGTTGACTTAAAAAATTTATAAAAATGGCGGAGGAATTGAAAGAATTTATAATTGCCACAAATCCAGTGTTGGAGCGTAGTTTGCGGTTTCAACGGGAACTAGAAAATATAGTTGCACCGTATAAGGAAGAATAAAAACTGTAACTGCATGAATCCAGACAGTCCACCATTACTAGTTTTTTTAATGTTAAGTAAAAAAAAAATAAATGCTAATAAGTGTTAAATGACGTTGTTAGATAATCTATGTACAGTACAGAGTTTTTTCTTTTTAAATAAAAATATTCTTTTAAATACATACTTTGTACTGTAAAATAATACAATGATACTGTAATAATAAAATAGAAAAATAATGTACATTTTCTTTTTTGAGTACAGTAATTTACGTACATCATTTACTGTATAATTTAACAATAACGTAACCTGTATTCTGCATTAAATGTGAGTCTCAATTCACGCGATTTCATTTACGCGGAAATTTTCCGGAACGTAATACTCGAGGGTAAATGATGGTGCACTATATTTCTCTTTGAAAAACAACTGATTATATATACTGTTTCAAATTTTTATCAAATTTAATTCATATCTTTCTAAGTTTTATTTTTGAATTTTTTTTTTTCCGATAAAACAGTAACATTTGTTTAATTAATTTTAAAAACGGTAGGTGTAACAGGTAATTAACGATACTAATTTCTTCTTTTTTTTATCACAATTCGTTTATTTAATTAAGGTTCCAAGAAGGAACCATAAATAAATAGAATTACAATAAACGCTTAATGAGGGGTATCCATTGAATCTCATCAATAAAACATTCATATATAAGACAAGAGTTCAAATGTAATATAAATATAGGACAATATAGAAATACATAAGACAGTAGTTCATTTGTATAAATGCATTTGAACAGATTCACTTCTTAAAAAGTATAAAAGTCCATAAAATCCAAACAAAAAAATCAAATAGTATTAAAGGACAAAGGAAAAGAAAAACAAAACGCTAACATAATTTGCTTACGAAAGGAATTTAGGTCCTTTATTAGGCATAGAGAAGATACTCATCTCTTAAGAGATGTCATCCCAGCCTGAGTCACTCAGACTTCCCCAGTCCAGCAAGCGAAGGCGTTTGAGACGCTGGATATCCTCACTGTTGTATAGGACATTCAGCGCTCTCGAACCGTTGTTTGTAATGTGAACCGAATCGCTTGATTCTCTCACGGACATACGGTCATTCCAGATAATTATAAATTTCTTCATCGCGTTAAAACCTCAGCATTCTGTTATGAGTTGCCAATTTCTTCTGGAAGCGGCGTAGTACAACCTCAATGTTACTCTTCCTCGTCGTACCGTATAGCTATATGTATACCAAACGTCCAATTGGATTTCAGAACGACCATGTATATTAGAAGTTTGTTGGAGAGCGAGTAATGTGAATTCCTGTTTATTAACCAATAAAGTTTCTTAAACCTGATATTTAACTATTTTCTCTTCTCTTTCACATGGTTCTTCTATATCAAGCTACGATCAAGGTGGAACCCGAGGTATACTAATTTTTTTTTTTTAAATGTAAGTTGCCAATTGGTGGTATTTTTTATAAAAGGCTGTTTGTAAAAATCAACAACAAAAAAGGGATATTAAATTTTTTTTTTAAATATGATAAATAAAAAAAAACAACAGATAAATTATAACAATGCCATAAATGAAACCAGAACAAACCGAAAAGTAATTAAAAATATTAATTTATGATAAAAGTAGTATATGAACTCCACCTCCATAATGATAATTCAAATATTTTTAATATTGTTTTAATAAATATATGTATATAAATATATATATATATATATATATATATATATAATTATACATTAATAAACCATATTTTTTACTTCTAATATATTCTCTGATATATATGCGAAAGTTTGTGTCGGGTTCTGTCAGTCGTTTACAACAGCATCACGCGAGTACCAACAGACCGATTGCTTTAAAATTGTTGTGTTACCCCAGGGAAGATTTTAAGCCGCCATATATCGAGGCCCTAGCCCCCTTGTAGGTAAAGTTGTGAATATCTCGACCTTAAAATTACGAGTACTTCAGTTGCTATAATTACTAATATTTTGTCTTTTGTAATTTAATTTTCTGTTTCAGTTATTTGTAGTCTGTATATTTTAATTGTTATTTATCAGTATTGTTTTCAAAACTATGAGGATAATGAACACAGCGGGAATCCAGGGGGCTCCTCCCCGTGGCTAGACGAGCGAAGCGAATTCTGACCGGCTAGTATTTTTATAAAATACGGTCTTTCTTCTTTGCTTTATTTTTCAAGTATTGATTTGACCAAGTATTGATTGGAAGCGACCTTCCAATACTTGGAAGGTCTGTCGATACTTGGTAACGTACCTGCAAGCCATTCCGAGCAGAATAAAAATAAATCAGCCCGATCCGTCCTGTGGAACTCTGAACAGACTCATATAGGACAGATTCAATAGGTTTTGAGTACGCATTTTACCTTTGGTGGGAAAAGAAAGGGGTTTGGGGTGAAACGTATTGAAAATGGAATAAGATTTTTAATAATTTTTTTTTAAATATATAAAATCACTTTGTAATAATAACGTTGCAGAGCAGCACGGATCCGCTAGGTTTTTAGCCCAATTTTTTTTTTTTTTTTTTATAATATTACACTGTAATAATAATCTGCGGAGCAAAAATGGTTTATAAAAATAATACTAGTTTTATTAATTATGAAAATTATAAAGTAAATGAAATTTTTTATGTATTGTTATGAATCTTATATTTTCAAACCAAGTGCTTTAAATTTGAATGAACTAAGGTAAATTTATCTTTAGATAAAAAATATATACACTAATGAAATAGAGGTAAAGGAAAAATGTAGGTGAACAAAAATGAATAAGAATGATGTTTTGATTTTTAAACAAGTAAATGTAGGTAATTTAAATGTGAACGAGATTTACAGTTGAAATCAGTTTTTTCCTTTTTTTAAAGAAATCCATTTGTTATAAATAATAAATATCTTTCGTTTTTTTTGTTTCTTTATGGAAAAACCTGACGAAGAATATTATTTTTAATATATAAAAAGGATAAATATAACGTGAAACGTTTCACTTTGTATTACCTTGAAGGCAAACTTTATTATGCCTTTTTGAAAATTCTACCTCAGTTTTGTTCTTTAGTTATATATATGAATGTCTCTCGTTTTCATTTTTATAATTCTTTCACTTTTATTCTTCATATATTCTCTTTATATGTGGGTTTTTATAAATACCTACGAAACTTTTTGGTTTTATGTTAATTTATATATTCGAAATACATCGATTTCAGTTCAGTTCTTCAGTTAACTCTCTTTTGTAATAAATTTCTTAACTAGTTTTACAAACTTGAATTTTGATCATTTTGATTTCAATGATTCAGTTCTTTCGTAACTAAGTTCCAGGAAGATTTTTGCATAAAATGTTATTTAAATTTATTTTTACCGATGAGGTTAGTTACAGCTTCATTTTCTCTTTTCCTTCTTCTTGTTATATTTCCTTTCTTCTTTTTCCTCCTGATCTTTTTTTATTTTTCTTCGACTTCCTCAGCTCTTTCTACCCCGCTTCTATTTTTTTTCTTCTTTTTTATTTATTTTTTCTCTTTTACTTTCTCGTATTTTTCTTCTTCATTTCAATATTCTAATTAATTTTTGCTTCTTTATATTTTCAGCTTTTCCTTATCGCTCTATTTTGAACTCGTAACTCAAAATGTAGTGTAAAAATATTTCACACATAAAGAAGTTCAGCATCCGTTTAAATTTCATCCGAAAAATAAGATCATCTTTCATTACGGGTATCTAAATTTTTTTTTTTTACGCAGGAGGAGGAAAAATATGCACACAGACGCCCAGCAGCCCGTACTACTGGATGTGTGAGGTTTCCCGCAGAAGGCGGGAACTCACTAAACAACCTCCCCTATTATAACATGCCCCGATACCCGCCATTGTAGATACCTGAGGCATGCGTGTTCCCATGGGTTACACAGGACGGTTTCAGGAGTCTTACCCACATTGTCAGTAGCCATGACCCAAGGGCCTACCTCCATGTGCAGGCTGTCCCTATCCCACCCTCCCCCTGCGTTCCGGCAAAATTGTAACTGTCGGAACTTAATAATAATTTGGTTTTCTATTATTTTGTATATTATAAATACACATTAAATCCAGTTTATATCTTCCAATTTTTACAACAAAAAATCTGATGTGGACACTACATGACTTCCTTGTACGCCTATGAAATTACATATACACATTTGATGCACTTCAAACAAGTGTGATACGATCCTCCAATTCTTTAATAAAGTGGACTGTTACACAATTGCTGAAATATTAGTTTCTATTAACATCTAATATTTATACACTTATTAAATCAACAATTTACCTGAAATATTAGATTAGAGCAAAAGTCCCTTTATTAGTCCTATATATATAAAGGTGCATGGGTCATTCACTTAATGACTCACTCCCTCACTGATTGACATTAATTCTAACCCGTAAGGAGGTTTTGGAGCGAAAAATGTCAAAAGATTTTTTTTGTAGGGGGACCCTGTAATCGACCGGAAAAATGCGAAATCTTGAAATTTCCTGTTCGGGGGGGAGGGGTGCTACGCCCACCCAAATTTTCAGCGCAAATAGAAGCAGACGTCTGAGTGAAACGTCGCGAAGAAACCTTTTGTAGAGCCCGTAGAACCGCCTAAGACTCGCGGAAGAAAATTCGGCCTCCGCCCCCCATTGGGCTCAAAATTCCAAAGAACTTGTTATTTAAAATTTTCGGCCGTCTTACCGCTCCCCTGAAACTCTCCCGTGGTCGAAATCGATATTCCTTTATAGGGTTAACCCTGAAGGGTGTGATAAACTCCATACAAAACGCGGGAAAATTCTACGGGGGTCGGGGAGAACCCTAGAATTAAAATTTCATCGTTTTCGAGAGCGTGCAAGCCATTTTTCAACATGCGAACAACTTTTTTTACTTATCTGTGACCTATGTTTTTATTGTTGCATTCCCTTCAGTTAAGTCCGATAGGTTTTGTTATAGACCAATTACCCAAACCGATCAAGTGATGGGGATCAATTTAGAGATACGATGCTTTTTTTTTGAAAATAGTTTTTTTTTAGGCCTACTGATGATATAACGTATAAGGACACCCTACAGCGCAAAATTGATTGGAATTCTTTTTTTTAGTATCCTTTGAAACCCTCGGAAACGTTGTAAAAATCGGGGAACGGCCCCCCCCCCGGGGGGGAAGTGTTTACTTTATAAATAATCGTCGCAGCGATAAAACACACCAGACCTTTTTTGTCGGAGATCAAAGGAAATTTAGAGGCCCATTGCCAGATCCTCCCTCCGACTTACTGAGGGGGCTGTGGATCCGAATAAATATTTTTGAGCCGGCCCCCCGAGCAATAATTTTATTATATAATGTGGGAAATTTTATATTTCAATTTTTTATTATTATTTATTTATTAATATTTTATTTATTATTTATTTTACAAAGGAAACGTTGTGTGGCTCTTTTGTTCTGGGTAGCGCCGAACAGGGGCGAGCAGTATTATCTTCGTATGCTGCTCGCGAAATACCCGTACAGAGGGTGGAGTACCCTCTTCAAAAGCGTACAAATCGGAGAATTTGTACGCTTTTGAAAGCCCTGACTCCAACACCTTCCAACAAGCTGCTAGGGCTTTAGGTCTCGCGCACGACAAGAAAGAGTATTTCGATGCCATGGACGAAGCTTCTCGTTTTATGAAGTCAAACAGGTTGCGCAACTTCTTTGTCCTTCTCCTGGCGGTAGGATGCCCGGCCCCAGAAATGTGGAACCTTTCAAAACATCATCTTTGCGAAGATTTCCTGGAGAAATTCCCCGACGATGAGGAGAAAGCTTTCAAGCTCGGTTTGATTCACATAGACAGGTGTTTACGAAAACACGGATCATCTCTGTTCGAGGCCGGATTACCAGTTGTTCAGGACAACTCGACAGAACTAGGACGAGAGAGGTTACAGTACAGCACTTCCTTGCAAAGAGAGTTTATTGAGAAATGGGAAGATAGGCTGTCTTCCACCAGACCAGAGTTTTGGATTGGGTAAAGTCCCTTCTTCAGGGAAACGTTCTCCCTACTAGCTGTCCCAGAGTTCTCTTCGTAAACGGTCCCGGTAGGTACGGAAAAACACTCCTCCTCCAAGTGTTAGCGGCTTACGTACGCTTGTTGGATAAGATCCAACAAGCTGGCCACGCACACGTGCTGTGCGTGGCCAGTTCCGGTATAACAGCTCTAAATCTTACCGGTGGAACCATCGCTCACAGTATGTTCAAACTTCCCTTAGATTTTCGTGAGCAGTCTTATTCACAGACGGTTCCCAGAGGGCGGAGCTCATCCGCGAAGCTTCAGTAATAATTTACGACGAGCCTTCCCCCCCCCCCCGCGGGCCCTACGAATCCCCTCGGCATCCTGAACAGCCCCCGTCCAGCGCTCTTGGCCCCCGAGC
>JAAAKQ030242094.1:0-13266 GCA_010016005.3 Zanna intricata | reverse complement strand
ATATATATATATATATATATATATATTCCGTTAAACTGTTGCTGACTACATTGTCTGGGATATAAATTAGTATTGATTAATTTTTTTTTTTTAATGTATAAATCAACAAAAATATATTTTGTTTAATTTAAAATAAAATCTCTTGTTTAAATAAGAGATGGTTCGTTCAAAAAAAAAATACATATATATATATATATATAGAGAGAGAGAGAGAGAGAGAGAGTTATTAATAATGATACAAGTTTTTTATTAAAATTTTGTATTTAATCACATTTTATATTTACGCAATTTCTCGTGAATGGATGACCAAACCATGTTGCAAAAAATAATGTACAAAACCTTATAAACCAAAAGCTGAAAATAGAAATTAAAATAAAGAAATACTAACAACCATTTGAGAATTATTCTCAATTCTCTAGTATTAGTAAGAATCCAAAACTAACCTTAATTAATACATCCTGACAAAACCTATCTCAGTAATTCTAGTATTCTAGAAATTTTAAAACAAAGTTAAAAATACCTATAAAAAATTAAACAATTCTAATAGAAAAGCAAAACAAAAGATATAAATCCTTAACCAAAAAATTTTAAAGTCCCGATCAATGATAAAAATCTGAATTAATGTTTATTATTATATCTTGAAAAAAATTATTTTAATGATTAAATATAAGCTAGTAATGAAAAAAAAAAAGCTGATAATAAATTTGTTATACTTTCCTGGCATTGGTTATTTATTCTTAAATAGTGGTAGCGGTAGTGGTAGTAAGTAGTATTTTCTTAAAAATTATGACGCATGAAAAAGACTACCTAAGACTACCCCTTTGGGGGTGGGAATAGTTTATTATAAAATTGTATTGTAATATTATTACTAAGAGTTTAAACCTAAATTTTTAATAGTATTAGAAGTTTAAGTTTTGGAAAATTCAAAAAAGTCGATATTTTTAAACTTTTATTGGCTCCCTCACCCCAACATTCCCCAACTGTATTTTCTGGATTGCATTACTACTATGCCTAGGAAAACATTAAAAAAAATTCAGTTAAAAAATTGAATAAATAAAAAGGTAGGGGAAAAAAGAATACTAGTGCATTTTTTGTTAAAATGGTAAGTTTAATAAAATATATGCACACATGTAATGAGCTTAATAAAAAAAGTGGGGTTATGTTTACATATTTTGTGACAGAATTGATCCTCCAAAAAATTCTACCACCTGGAGATATTAACCCCAAAATTTTACTAACAATTTACCCCATACATAAGAGTTTTCGTATAAAATTTCATCAAAATCATTTATCCAGACAAAAATGATTAAGCTTCAAACACGCCAACGAACAACATACATACGTACGTTTATTCATACATACGTATGAATATTACCCCTACACATTTTTTTTTTTTGTTTTTTGGACCCCTGGATGATGAAACGTCAAGAAATAAAAAAAACTCGTACCCAATTTTCTGACTGTACCGTACTTTCCTTCTTACAGCATAGCTCTAGAGCTATGTTATTTAATTTTAAATAAAAGTTTTGTAAACGGTTTTTTTGTGTAATATTTTTCTTATTTATTTAAAATCTTTTAGCATTGCTCATTAATCTGTACTTTAATTAAGTGTTAATCATTTTCCCATACATTCACTACTTAGAACTAATGATGTTGTACAATTACTAGTATAGGTTTTTAACTATTAATTTATTTTTGACGTAACTTAGGTAAAAACACGTAAACATTAGTAAATAGAAACACATACACTGTAATTTTTACTTTCCCAGCGAATATAGGTAGAATAGCTAACGGTAAAGTATGGTGATCATATTAAAAATGGGGTATCGGGATTTATGTTTTAGTGTCCAACTAGTTCATCTAGAACAAGGAAAAAAAAACATGTGTATATGGGTACGCACGTGTGTCACACTCTTTTCGACCTTACGAGTCTGGATTGACCTTTTTTAAGAGTTTGGTGTACTTTAAATTGGCTCAAATATTTCTATTTAGAATCATTGATCGTATTAATTTTTTTTTTTCAAACTTCGTTAGGACGTGGGAAATATCGCCAAAACGCCGCGATTGAATTTCTTCAGAGGCATTTGAAAGAAAACTTTTTATCATTAAAGCTAATTTGTTACCTACAATGCGTATGTAAATAATCAAAAATAACTTTTTTTCAAAAAATCAATCCTGCACCTCTTAAAATTGAAATGTATAGGGGTTTTATTTTTTCCTCTATATCCCTTCGGTTTAAATATTTTTAGAAAATTTTTTGAAAGTTTTATTTCGTATGTATCACTATCAAAAAAGGTCTAAAAATTTTTTAAATTATAGATTCCGGACCTCTCTTTATCTGTTTAGCCTCCAGAACTACCGTAAGGTATTACTTCAGAGGATGAATTGGGATGATATGTATGAATGTGAATGAAGTGTAGTCTTGTACAATTTCAGGTCGACCACTCTTGAGAAGTGTAGTTAATTGAAACCCAACCACCAAAGAACACCGGTATCCACGATCTAGTATTTAAATCCGAGATCCCGGACCTAAAATGCAAAAAAAAGTCCCAAATGCATTATCATTGCATTCCTGCAGAAATTAAAAAATGTAATGAAAGAACTGTGCGAGGTATTATATGACTTAATCGGAAAGTCGTGCGATACTTTGCCAGCTTTTTTTTAAACTCGTGCTTGCGAAGATGCTAACGGGTATATAAGTAAATTAAATTCTCGTTGTTGATCGTTGGCTTCGGAGGCGTTGGTAACTCGGTGACATGACTAACGCGGTGAGTAGTAACTGGAAAGCGATCGGGATATAGCCAACCTCGTACTTTTAATACCGTCAATCCGATAATCATTTTTTTTTTTTTTATTTTTTACAAAATATTATTTTAAATATCACATCTTTAACCGATCGATAAAAAAGAGTTGTTTTCAACTTAATTCTGTAATTCTGCCACTTTTTTGTAATGATACATTTCAACAGCCGCTACCCGTTATCTTTCTAGCAAAACTATTTTCAATCTTTCCTAGAAATAAAGAATAACATAAAAAATAGGATTTCAAACCATAATCATTAACTTGATTAAGATAAATAAATGTAAATCTTCAAAGTTGAAAAAATAAAACATTTTAACATTTCTAATATTTAAATTTATAATTGTTTTTTTTATTTTACATCTAAGAAAAACTGCTGCTGCTTGATTGTTAATTTATATTTACTTTATTAATACAATTTATATCAATAAATTACAACATTTCCAAAACTATACTTTTTACCATATTTTTTGGTAATTTAAAAAAAAATAATTAAATTTTTTTACATTATAATTATCTACTCGTATCTTTAATAATAATAACATAATAAAGTTATAAAGTTTCTAGAAGTTAAATAATTTCTTAAGCAAGAACCTAGAAAATTTTAGGCATGCGTAATCGATTACTTTATTTATATTTCAGTAAGCTCACTGTATGTGTGGTGCGTTCAGAATCCCAGTATGTTTTATCGCTATGTGTAAACAATAGAACAGGGTGAGAATAAACCATATCTGGAATAATTTGCATATTCTGTTATACGTGGAATGTAATATAATAATAATAACGTATTTCAATATCAAATGCTGTAATTCATAAGATTTATATTTTATTTTACTAAAAAAAGGAATTAAGGAAATAGAATTATTTACTTAATTTTTAAATAAATTCTTGTATTGTTAGCAAATTTCTTATTTATATTTTGTCTTTATTGTCTTTATTTTTTTCATGACCATTTTTACTTGCCTAGTTAATATAAATAGAATAGGTATATTAAAGCGTAAATTATGGTGATCGTATCTAAAATGGGATACCATGTATTTTTTTTGCAAATCTTTACGATTAGGGTCAACTTGTTTATCTAGACCAAAAAAAATATATGCATGTACTTACGTATATGTGTCGCACTGTTCTTTGTGTTACATCTCAAGATTGACCGAATCGATTTTCTTCAAATTTGGCACAAATATTTCTATGTATGGAGCATGAATAATTTTTTTTTTTTTTCAAAATTCGTTAAGAACGGATGTTGAATGGGGTTAGGGATATCGCGAAAACCCAATTCAGATTTTCTTCAGAGATATTTTTGAAAAAATGTTATTAAAACGCATTTTTTACCTACAGTGCATATATAAATAATTCAAAAAACTTCTTATTTTTTTCAAAAAATCAACCCCCACCTCTTAAAATTGAAATGTATGTTTTTGTTCTTTTGTTCTATCTCCCTTCGGTTTAAATATTTTTCAAAAAATTTTGGAAATTTGTACTTCATATATAGATAGATTTAACAAGAAATGTCTACAATTTGTTTCAATTATAAACCAAAAGGCAGAAAATTTTTTTTTCTTATTTTAGTCTTTATTGTAAGGCATAGTGTTAAATTTGGAGAAAACGTTATTGAAGCAAGTTTATTAACAAATAGATGAATATCTTTGGGAAGAAATATTTTCTTCTTTTTTTTTTTAATTTTAAAATTACATTTCAATTTTTTATTAAAATATGTTTTGTGTTCTATCTCTTTTATTTTTGTTATAAAAAGAAGTTTTTTTCTATTTTTCTTCATCATTTAAAAGACTAAAAGATTTTTAAATTAGAATATTCTTGGCACATGAATGAGAAGTCAATTTTGTTTAATACTTTCATAAAAGTTATTCTTTATTTTCTTGGTATCATAGTTCTAAAGCTATGCTGTAAGAAGTACGGCAATCAGTCAAAAAAATCGGGTATGGGGTTTTTTACATTTGTTGACGTTTCATCACCCAGGGACCCCAATAAACAACAAAAGAGTGGGATGTAATATTCGTACGTGCGTTGCCATGTTTGAAGATAAATAGCTTTTGACTGGATAAACCGGTTTTGATGAAATTTTCCAGTCACATGTATATGAGGCAATTTTTTAGTAAAATTTTGGATTCAATATCTCCAGGTGGTAAGGGGTTTTGGGGTTGAATTTTTTCAAAATTTTCAATCATAATTCAGCTATATCATTAACTCAATCATAACTCAACTATCATCAAACTCATGTTTGCATGCTTATCTTACCATTTTTTTTTTTAATTTTGCCCCAAAAATTTAAAAAACCTTCTTTTTATTTATTGTATATTTTTTAACCGATCTGTTTTATGTCACCTACGCATAATAGTAATGCAAGCGACCCAAAAAAAATACTTTGGGGACAATATTGGGGGTGAGAGAGCTGATAAAAGTTTAAAAATATCAATTTTTGATATTTTTCAAAACTTTTTTATTTGTTTAAACTTTTAGTAGTTTTAAAAGTTTAAAAAATAAACTTTTAGTACTAATATTTCAATTAAGATTTCATCGTAATTCATCCCCCACCCCAAAAAAAATATCTTAGGTAATTTTTTGTTGGTTGTACATTTTTTATTGGAATTTTTTTAATCGCTTCCATTTAACACAAGAAATACCAGAAAATGTTTTTGGAAGGTGATTTTGGAGGTGGAGGGTAGCAGAAGAATAAAAAATACCGATTTTTGTATCTTTAAACATTTATTTGGTTTATTTAAACCTATAGTGATAATCAGCTGATTTTCGAAGTCGCGAGTTCTAAGGTTCGAGTTCTTGAAAAGGCAGTTTCTTTTACACGGGTTTGAATGCTGCCGGTGTTCTTTGGTTGTCTTTATGTTTAACCACACATCTCAGAAGTGGTAGACACGAGTCTTTCCAGAATAATGTTTACCGTTACACTTAACATTGCACTACAGTTGCAGCTACGTCAGGCCTGGCAAACCAGTAGCAGTAATTGCATTTGCCCATACATACGCGCGCGCGCGCATACACACACACACCTATACCCAGTAGTAGCTGGAAAACTGCTTAGAGAAAACAAACAAATAATCGTTACTAAAAAAATCTTTTTAATACGGCAAAATTGTGCAATACATATATCTTTTCTTTTCTCTTTTCCAATTTCTTAGAATTTTTTACGATTTTTTTTATTTTACCATTTATTTTATTATTATTTTTTTTTTTTTACAAATATGTATGATTTCTTTATTTCACAATTTTTTTAAATTCTTCATTATTTTTCAATTCTACTTTTTGGCTGGCATGGCAGGAAAGTCATGCAAGTTTTGCCAACTTTTTTTTGGCTTTCGTCAAAGGGATTTTATCGACTAGATTCCGTTTTTGATCCTTCATAACAGTAATGTCAGAAAAACATGATCATTTGTCTATTAAGTTAGGATGTTTGAATTTACTTAGCTTCAGTATTCGTTTGGAAACCATTGTTTTAATATGATTAACACAACTGTCATTTATAAAAAATATTTTACAGTTTAAAAATCAAACTTAGAATAAGTAAGTTAAGAGAAAAAATGAATGGCTATTCTTTAATTGAACCCGCATTTTCTAGGTTTGTTGCCGATTTAGATTTTCTAGGTTTTTGTCCATACAATCAAAATAAGTTTTTTTTTTTTTTTTTATTATCTATCCCGAAACAGCTCACGTATAGGCACTGTGCACCCCCTATTTCCGGTCGATATTATCGATAACATTTAATGTAATGAGTCCTTTTTTTCTTTAATTCTATTTTTATACCTATACAATATATAATCCTTAAGTTTAATATCAGTAGCTATCCTCAGTTTATGAAAAATATACAAAAATCTTTATATGGAACTGTGCGCTTCACAGTTCCAGTGGCATGGTGTTTGGCTGTTGCGCGCATGCGCACATAGAAAGCTGCACGCAAGGCTAGGGAGAGAGAGAACTGTTGCTCCCGTAGTGCCGACCCTGGCGTGCTGGTGGACGACAGTTTTTTTTTTACTCCGCGTGTGTATGGAACGTTCCTTGTTCTTTCCCTTTTCTAGTTTAGTCAGTGGAAGGAATTTGAAGCGGTTTAGATGTTTTTATAGTTGTGATCAGAAGATGGCGGAAAGCAAGGGCTCTTTGATTGCCAAATCTGTCCAAAAACACGCCGGAAGGGCGAAAGAGAAGGTAATTTGTAAAAACTAATTATTTGTTTGTTTCTGTGTATATAAAAATTTTAATTAAGCACCGTTGGAGTATAGTATTTTTAAATGGACATTCTGTTAAGTTATTATGTAATAATACTAAAACATATTCTCTATATTGAAATTCTATTATTTATTTATTTCTTTAAAACAAATACGGTTTTTAAGCACATTGTGTACCATATTCTTGAATGCGATAAAGGTAGAATTAGATTATTATCCTGCTTCCACTGTTTTATTTGATTTGTTTTTCGGTTTTTTTCTTTACAGTAAACTTTAACCATGGCCTTAAAAAGGTCCAGAAAAAAATTTTCTGGAGCAGCACCCTCACTAAGTTTAGCTACGAGCCCCACCACAGTCTGTATCTATTAATTAATTCTCTTATTCAAGTAAAAATAATTCTTATAAAATATTATTAATCATCTGAACAAATTAACAATTATTTTATTTAGAACAATTAGAAGCCCTCCAGTTTACAGATACTTTATCCATTAGGCTTATTATGTAGTTTCGCAGACACACTTATGATGTAATTAGTTTTTGATCTAAAAAAAAACTTTAAAAGAGCCCCACAACTGTATCTTTAGTAGTTATCAAAAAAATTGGTATAATGCCCAAAATATTAAAAACAAAGTTGGAAAAATTGAAATTTTTCATTTATTTTGTATTAAACAAAAGTTAATTATCTTAAATATTTATTTGTTTTTATTTAACTTTAATTTAAGTAGATTTTCTCAAGATTAAATTTATCTATAAATTTTATTAAAAATTTTATTCATCATCAATTTTTAACAGAGTAAAATATACGCCAAACTTAAAGTTGTGTTTTGCAATTATAATTTTTGGGACTTTACAATTTTCTTGGAAACTGTTAAAGATACAGTTATGGAAACCATTTTTTTTTCATGTCAAAAAATATATAAAAACACCAATTTTCTCCTATAATTTATTTTCCAAGAATTTTAATATCACCTCATTTTATCACTGGTATAGAAATCAAGGTGATTCAAGTTGAAATCAAGGATTTTTTTCTTTAAATAAAAAAATGTTGAAACTTCAACAGAAAATAAAATACCTGAACTAAGTACGAAATTTAATTAATTTTTTATCATTAAAATACTTATAAAATAATATTAAATTTCATGTTTGTATACATCCATATACTTACTTAATATCATTGTTTCTGCAACACATGTATTAACATTAGTAATATGAGGGGGCAGTAAGTTTTTTTGTAATTATATTTTTTATTAAAAATTAATCTATAAAAAAAATTGTTATTGTTAAATGTAAATTTAAACAATTAAATTGTTTAAATCTAATTGAATTGGCCATTTTATTTTATTTTGTAAATTAAATTCAGTTAATTAAAATTGTTGGGTGTGCTTTAATGGATGAATTTAAAAACTGTTTTACATAATTATCTACATAAAAGTTTTATAATCTGAGCAAAACCAAAGAGACTACAAAAAAAAAGAATAAACAACAATAACTAAAACACTGAGTTGATTAGATAATGACAAAGTTAAGAAAAAAGAGGATATGTAAAAGGATAAGTAGAAAGATGGATGTAAATTGGAAGCGTCAAGTGTTCGTTAGGAAGCTTGTTGGTCGCGTGAGTGTCAACAAAAAATGCGGGAGGGGTTTTGTAGAAGACAGGTAAGATGGAGAAATAAAAAGAGTAAGAGTTTGTGTTTGTCATGAACAAGCAACTGTTGGAGTTGGGGGTTGAATGTTACAAATAGAAGAGGAAAGTCGGGGAAGGAATAAAGAGATTCAAGTTGCCTTAAGGAGAATTATATGGGAAAAGGGAACAGTAAGAAGTAAGGGGGTATGTTAGCTGTTTGCTACCGCAATCTGTGAAAAAATAATACCATTAAAAAAGCTTATTTTACATGTATACATGATTTAAACTACTAGATCGATATTCCTCTTCTTTAAACATACAGTAGTATAGTATTTCAATCAAATATCAATAACACATGAGAAGCAATGTAAATATATATTTTTATAAAAATATAAAATATCAAATAAAAGAAAACTATACTACAAACGATCTTTATTCAACCGAATACTTAGAATTTATTTGCAATTTTTTTTTTCTTCTGCAGAAGGTAATAAGGCTTAAACTGTCACATAAACTAACAGTCTAACAAGGTTATTATAGCTTTTTGAAACAAGCACCCAGGTGAGCTTGTTCAGATGATCTGATCCATGAAAACAAATAATATTTTATTTTGTACTTTTTGTAACAATTTTTAGTAAAGAAATAATTTGTTTTTTTAATTCTATAAAAAGAATTGTTTTTATCCAATTAAATACTAAATTATCAGTTTTTATATTACTAGCTGCACACTTTACTCCTCCAAAGGAAATTCTTCACATTTTTTAGATAATTCGTTGCCCCAACTTTAAACTTTGCCTAATAATCTGAAGAAAAAAACAGAATTATTTGAAATTTATCAGATGGTGTATCAAATAAAAGTGCTTAAAAAACAGAATTAAAAGACATAAATATCGGTTCAAAAGTTAATTTTTTAAATTATTTTTTACAACATAATTTTATAATAATTTTTGAAAAGTCTGCCACCTATTCCATACAAGCTTTAATCATTTTTGTGGGTAAAAAATAATTAATAGCTGATAAAGCAGATAAATACTGAACAAATAAACAGACATTCTTTCATTACTGGTCAGTTCCAGGCTCTGAAAAGAAATTATTAATAATACAGCAAATTATTTCAGTATTGATAAAGAGGATTTCTATTAATAATGTTCAATTAGGCTGTTTACTACTAATTACAACATTTTTTACTTCATTCAGTACTTTTATACTTCAACTATTCACAGTTTGGACTCAGGCAGTATTATGTTAGGTGCCATAACCAAATTATTTTTGGCAATCTGACATGAAATAAATCGTTCCCAAAAATGCCAAAAGCATTGTTAAGAATAATAAACATCCTATGTCATGTTTATTAGGCTTTGTATAAGTGAAAGAGCGAAGTGGTATCTCATTGTCTTTATCTTTTTATTAAATATAACATATCAGTAGGTCAAGTTTATCTAAATTGTTTACTTTATCTATCTTAAGCAATTTAAAGGACATATTCTGCTTATAAAGCAGTTAGATAAGCCATTAGATTAACAGGAGATGTGGGTTTATTCAAACAAGTTGATTAAATTCAGTAAAAGCAACAATAAAGAAAACCAAAATTCTGATGCAGTTTTATAAATCTTTTTACTTTTTATTGTTTTATAACTTTCTAGCTACCAGAAAAACTGAACATTTTATGTCTATAAATCAGTTTTCTTTTTTTTACTGAAGATATCCCTATGAAAAAAAAACTTTTTCAAGTGATTTTTTTTCTCATTCCTTTACATCATTGTAGCTTTTCATACGCAAACATTTAAACTCATTCTGTAAACATATTTTTTTTAATACTTTTAAAAATAATAAAATGTTGATGTAAGTTTTTTTTTCTATTAATTAATCTTTTGAAAAGAATTGGAAATAACATCTTGGTATAGCAATCCGGGATATTCATATTTTAAAACATCATTTGTTAGATATCAGGTTAAATTTAAAGACACATTTAAATTTTGAAAGTTAAATAAGGTAACTAATTTATGGATGATAAATTCTTTTGCTAGAATTATTTCTTTAATTACTTTATTTTTAAATATTTTTACACAACTTTTTTTTTGAAAATTTTCTATTAGTATGCTTGGAAAAATGTTATCTATGTAACATTTAACATTTAAAATAGGAATAATGATATTAGTAATATAAAAATTGAATAAATAAAAATTATGTGTAATAAATTATTTAATCATAAAGAATATTATTAAAAAAACTGTTTGTCTATTTTACTCTTGTTTTAAAATCATATGTAAATTATTTAATTATCTTTTAATCAATAATTCTAATATTTATTTAAAATATAACTTAACTTATACATTAATTATGATTATTGTGACAGTTGTAGGCAGTCTGTTATGGTCACAGTCATTCATAATAATAGCATGATTCAGTCTCAAGAATAAGAAGTATATGCATTCCAAACTTACTAGGAAGAGTAAAGGGGTTTCCATTTGTCTTCTTCACTGAGCTGAATATACAGTAACATATAACCATGCTAAGCTTATTAAAATGCTGGTGACATTCAGTAATACAAGTAAACCTTTGCATTGTATTGTATGAATAAATAGTTAAACAGCTTTTATGTGAATGCACATAAATATACACACATAATTTTCAAGAAAAAGTTTTATCTTTCTTGTGACATCAAAACAGATTGATTCATTTCCTCATTAATAATTTTTGTAACAATAATTTTTGTAAAATAATTTTGTAACAATAATTTTTGTAAAATTCTTTCAATATTTTATGAAGTAAATCTTTTTCAAGTTTTTTTTTTTTTTACCTCCGAAACCACCGTTAGGTTATATCTTTAGAGGATGAGATGAACGAATTGTAGCGTGTGTGAAAATGCCATGCCTGACCGGGATTCGAACCCGGAACCTCCGGATGAAAAGCCGAGACGCTACAGAGGCCGGCTTTTTCAAGTTACATGTATATATTAGATAATTACAAATAGAAATAAAGTTACTCTTCTTTTTTGTTCTTTGAATGCAAATATTAAAATGTTTCATTTTATAGAACTGAATTAAGAGGTTACAAAATAAAAAAATACAGCTTGTATTTTTTTTCACTTTTTCTTTTATATAATCAATGTGAAATGTTATTTAAACATTATTTTATAATTATAATAATTTTGTTTTATTAGATTATTATTTAATTCCAATAATTGGAATTATTGGTAAAATTATTTACAAAATAATTTGTAGCTGGCCACCACGGTGGTAGCGAGTGGTAGCATCTCGGCCTTTCATCCAGAGGTCCTGGGTTTGAATCCCAGTCAGGCATGGCATTTTTCACACATACTACAATTCATTCATCTCATCCTCTTAAGATATAACCTAATGGTGGTTCCGGAGGTTTAAAAAAAAAATAATAATAATTTGTAAATAACATACAAATAAGTAGAGTTTCTGTGATAATTATTTTCAGTTCTAGAGAGATGTAAATGCATTGGATATTTAAGTTTTTATTCTTCACGTTACAGATTTTTAATAAACACATTAACAAACCTTTTATAACTGTTTTATGATTGTTTTAATTACATTCAATTGTAGAAAAACAAATTTTTATTGTAAAAAAGCTAATTCTGATTGTAAGATCTAAATACAGTTCCCCTATATTTATTATTTAAAAAGCAACAACAAAATTAAATTAATTTAAAAAATATGTCTGTTTTTGAAACTACATTTATTTGTAAAATGAAAAAAATGAATTTATCAATTATTTTATATCTTATATTTTTTCTTAATTAATGTGCAACATCTGAATACCTATAATAAGAAAAATCAGACCACTTATCAGTTATTAATACAGAAAAATATAGATTTAACTACATTTTTCACATTGATCTATATTATACAAATAAAATTGCATAAATTGTGTAGATTATTATGTAATTACATAGATGATGACGTAGATGAAATGTAATAAAAACAGTTTTGTAACTGTTGGAAAATTATGTTGTGGTTTTTATTTCAGCAGTCTAATTACTGCAGTTACAGTTTCTATTACTGCATATTAATTAATTAAAAAATGGATAAACTTTAAAAGGTTCACCCTTTCATGTACATTTAGTAACTCTCACTTTCATTCATTTCATTTCATACACTTAATAAAAGTATCATTAGGTTGAAGAGTCTTTTGTTAATTAATGTGATAGGAATGCTTAAAGAATATTATCAAAATACTTCTGTAGTTTAAGAACAATGAAGTGTATTATTTGAGACCTTGGATGACGGATGAATTTACAAAAGAGTTTACAAAAAATTTATAATGTACACATTTTCATCTCATAGGCTACTTAAAATGTGTGAAGTCATAAATTTATTATTTTTTTTTTTTAATTAAATAAAAATACAATTTTTATTTAAATAAAAATTAAATGAAAATAAAAATAAAATTAAATAAAAATTAAAAATTAAATGAAAATAAAAATACAATTTTTATTTTCATTTAATATGTAACTATCCAAAAAATGTTTATAGAATTCTGAAATATGGGATATTACATTCATTCAAGAATGCATTCATGAAATATTCTCTTTATTACTTCTATTTGGTCTTCATTTATTTATTGTGTGTGTGTGCGTGCGTGCGTGCGTGCGTGCGTGCGTGCGTGCGTGCGTGCGTG
>JAAAKQ030242072.1:0-11087 GCA_010016005.3 Zanna intricata | reverse complement strand
ATTTGAAAGAAACTGTATTTTCTAAGATAGGTTGAAAATTGTGAGAGATCTAATCGCATAAAGAACACAATATTTAACAAATAATTGCACGTATGGTTCATCTACATTTTCTTCCGCTAAAAGTTCTTGTATTCTTTCGTCAATAAGTCTATTCATGTTAAAAAAATTATAATAGTAACAGTTAAATATGTCAACTCTGAAAAAAAATCATTTATACGACCATATAAATATTATTACTGTATAAAAAATATATACACATAACAAAAAAATTAATTAAATTTTAAAAAATAATAATAAGAATAGCTAAGAGAAACAAGCAGTGTGACAAGGCAGGCAGCTCTGGATAGTCATTCTGACCGCATTGTGCCGGAAATATACGTTGTAGTGAAAATAACATCTTTTTTTGTATTGAACAAAATTACCTTCTATGTGTTTCTTTGGATTCTCTATTATATTGTGAAATATAAAATATAAACACCAAGCTAGTGGGTTGAAAAAATTTTAAATAATCACAAATAACTTAGTCACGTCCTAAAATTTACATGTTTGGACGTAAATCATCATAAAACTGACCGAGCAAAAATTATTATAATACTAGAAAAAATAGAGAACACGCACATACAACAAGTAGGAAATTATATATCTCGCTCAGAAGGGTTGGATAAGGCCTTTTCAAGCCAGCCATAAACCTCTATAAGAAAGGTGTGTAAAAACGTTCTCATATATCCTACAATACATTGTGATACCTTCTTGGAAACATTGAATTGTTGCCAATAATCATATACAAATATTATAATTCTATGAATAAATTTATGCGCCACAACTGTTATGAATGTAAGAGTCTACAAAGTAGCAAATTATAGCTATCTCAGTGCATAAGGGTTAACAGCTTTCTCCAAAATTTAGGAAATTCTCTTATCCTTTTTTTGATCATGACTTCCACTCCCTTTAAATGAGATAATTTTTTCTTAAATTTAAAAACTTAAAATTGTTTGTACCCTTTTCTGACCTGATTTTCATTCTTCAGGTTAATTTTTGTTTTATCAAATTCTTCATAAAAGGCACATTGTAGATCATAGTGAGTAATCTGAGTTTGTAATTTTATTGTTTTAGACCATTTAACAAACTTATGGTATATTCTTGAAGTCATCTGCCTGAGTGGAAGAATAAAATATAATTTATTTGATTAACAAAAAAGTAAAATAAAGTTACTTAATATTTATTGCATTTTAATCATCTTTTTCCTATACATCTAAAAAGAATTAAACACCCTTAAATTTCATTACGCAAGAACTATTACTAATATTGCTGTGTAATGTATTACTGTAAAACTAAATGTTATTTTACAGTAAATATGCAGGAAGGAGTTGTCTGTGATAAAATGAATTATTGCCTAATAATATTCCTGAAAATTCATATTTAAATAAAATTATTAGTCTGAATAATAAATATATAAAAGTATACATCTAATTGTGCAGTAATAAAACTCATTCTTTAGATTATCTGTACTTCATTTATTTCAGAACTTTTCCCACATAAAAATTAATCTGAACTATATGAACAAACAATAAAAGTTTTATGAAATAAGCTCAAAAAATACTACAATAGTGTAATAATGGTACTAATAATTAAGTTCATTTATAGATTACTGTCTGTATCTCAAAGAAGCCTCAAATAAATCAATAATGTAAGCTAATTTTCTTGATTTAAGATATTTGTTTCATTCTCTCTCAAGACTACTTATTCCCTCTACATTTGACATATACCAGAAACACTGTTTAAAGTTCTCCTCCTCCCTTTTATTACAAAGAATGAACTGTTTTATTTCCTTTCCTTAATGACACTTTAAAAGCAATGCAGAATTTATTATAAACGTTTGGAAATTTTATCCTTGCATACTTATTTAAAAACAATACCCTTTGTCCTATAACAAAATTTAATTTGCTGTAAAACCTGTGATATTGAGATCTACTAACTTGTTCAGACAAACTTTTTCTAAATCCCTCTTCCATTCCAACTAAAAATTTATTTAGTTTATCCTGCCCTCTCCCTTTTGGACATACTTCAAAAAAATACAAATCACAATTTTATTTTTCCCTCAGCTCTGACTATTTTCCTACTTAACTATTTTTTCTCTAAATTACTTGGTCTGACAAATTATTTAGTAATCCCTTTGGGTGAATATAATGATTCTAAAATATGAGAATTGTTTTTAAAAGTAAATTCCATTTTGATTTTGCTGCCTATATACATGACATTAAGAGATAGCCCTAGTATAGTTCAGTTATTTCAATTAATAATAATTAAAATATTGTCGCTGAATTACCAATTTTTGCAGCATTACCAACATGAAGTAATGAATTGTTTAACCACATTGCTACTGAAGATGAAATCTGATTTTTCTTGTTCAAATGTTGAGACAAAGCAATGGCAGCATTCATCATCTCTTATACTGCACAAGTTCAAACAAGAATGTGAGTAAAGAAGTTTATGGCTACTGTTTTTGGACTAAAGAGTGTCTTTCTTGTCAAATTTAGTGAACACTAAATTAGAAACTACTAAATACGTATTTAAAAGATTAAAAAAAGTCTTAGTAGTGCTGTAAAAAACAAATAACATGGGACACTATTCAATGGGATTTTGTTTTTGCATAACAATGTCCAGTAAATCATTCAGTGAGACAATTGGAAAAATGCCATTACAAAATCTTTAGTCTTCCATCCTATAGCCTTGACTTACCCCCCCCCCCAACAAGTATTTTTTTTTTCATATTAAACAGTGAGTAGCGTCACGAAGGTTTGACATTGACAACTAGTTAAAAATAGAGTTTCTGCATGGTTTAAGTCACTGGAAACAAAATTTCTTGAAGAGGGAATGAAGAAGCTTGTAAAACGCTATGAAAAGTATGTCAAGTTAAGCTGCAGTTAGGCAGCTGTGTAGAAACATAATATTTCAAAACAGGCCTTACTTGAAAAATACAACGTGTATTTTGGTCATAGGCTTTTATATATATATTTTTTTGTTTAACCTTCGGAACCACCGTTAAGGTATATCTTCAGAGGATGTGAAGAATGAATTGTAGCTTGTGTGAAAAAATGACATGCCTGATCAGGATTCGAACTCAGGACCTCCGGATGAAAGGCTGAAACACTACACAGGCCGAACATAGGCTTTTATATTAAGCTATGTAAAGTCAAAAGTGTAAATTAAGTGTTTTGGTGCAAATCCCAGTACATTGTAATCAAATTAATGATGTTCTCAATCGTGTGGGTATAGATTGTGAGATATACAATCTCATGATTTGATTTATAGCCACTTCTTTATTCCTCAAGAATAATTTCCTATCCTGTCCTTTCTAGAAACTAGATCAACATAGCACTTTATTTATTTCCACTTTTTTTAGAAAAAAATGAAATTTTAAAAAATTTCAGATTTTAATGGAAGTACCAATTCTAACCATCCCTGAATCCATTTTTACTAGTTTCAGCATGATGTCTGTACATATCTTCGATAACTCGAAAACAATTAGCTGTAGAATGTTGAAATTTTTGATTTAGGACTGTTGTAACATCTAGTTGTGCAACTCACCTTTTGATTGCAATTGACTGAACTGAAAGTGTCCAATAAAGCTTAAAATAAAAAAAAATTGGATTTTGGACTGTTTCATAACTGCTGTTTTCACTTTTTTCATAATTACAGTAAGCCCTCATTGAGAGCTTTTCAACAATATATCATAAGTGGTTCTTGCTTATTTTCATTGGTTCCAGAGTAACAGCTAAATAAAATTTTAATTAATGAAATATTTGGATCTTATCGGTTCAAATCAGACTTCATCTACTTTTCTTTTTATTTAAATATATTAATTTATTAATTATTATTAACCTCTGATTGAAAAAAAATTATAATAAATAATAATTTAATAATAGCAATAAAAAAAAAAAAAATGAAAAAATATCAGAAGTTATTAATGAAATAAAATTTTATGTACTTTTCATTTTAAAAAAATGAGAATTTATAATTAAGTAGTTGTACAAGGAAGACATGTTTGTCCACATCAGATTTTTTTTTTTTTGACTGACCCTAGTGTCATACACATTAAACATATGGCCAACATCAAACATTAATCTTCATTTCATAACGTTTTTAAAATCTTAAAACAGTTTATAAGCCATGGAGATTACTTCTGGTTCACAGAATGGTTTTTTTTTTAGCTCAAGAAACATACAATTACTTTTTAATGCACCATTTGAATATCCTGAATTATATGAGATGTGATTTCATTAATCTGTTTTTATGCTGGCTTACTTATAAACAGCTGTTTCAGTTTGAAAACATGATCTGCTATTAGAATTTTTGGTTCTAATTTGCAAAATGGTAGTTCATCCAAGCACCTTTGAATCATTGTTAGCTACTCTGTTTTTATAGACTTTTGTAATAGTTTTATAGTTTTTAAACTGCACTTTGCCTGATTGTTTTAAAAATGAATTCTCTTAATTTAGTTGAAATACATTATTTTATAGATTGCTTTTTATATATTTCAGGTCACAGTTGGCCAGATTGTGGCTGCTCCATTTTCCTTTGATGAGAAGTGGTATCGTGCTGAAGTCTGTAATATTGATTTAGATGATTATGACCCAAAGGAAAGTAATTTACATCTACATTATGTTGACTATGGAGATACAGGGATCAGGAAACGGCATGAAGTTTGCCAGCTTCGTACAGATTTCTTGAAACTTCGTTTTCAGGCTGTTGAGTGCTCCTTGGCTCATGTTAAACCAAGGTATTTTCTTTTAATTTCTCATTAATTATTTTTTAGTTAACTTTCTGTTTTATAAATTTCATTGTTAAAAAAATTTTTTACTGAATAAATAATCTACAGTCAGATATAATAATTTTGAAATAAGTCTGTTTTAAACTTCTTTTATTAATAAAATTTACTCTGCTTTATATTTCATATACTTCAGGATCTAAAAATAAAAATATGTGTAGGTCTTGTTACAGTAAGATACTTTTGGTTCATTTAAAAACAACTTCATTAACTATTTGATCAACAAAATGGTTTCCATATTGGAGGCTGCTGGAAAATAAATTAAGAGTTTCTGACTTCTTAAATTTCATTCTTTTTATCATATGTCACATAAATTTGGTTTTTTTATCTTGTATAAATTTTTTGTACATTTTAAAATTCCTTAATACTTTTGTAAATCCTTTCTCATAACTATTTTTAAATTATCTGCAGCTGATCTTAGGTAAGAATCTTAAAATAAATTACTGTGCTTTTAAAAAATTTGATACATTGTGTTTTGTGTTTTGGGCAAGCAGTATTTGCCTTTATTGTTAAGGTATTTAAGATAAATTCAAACTTTTTGTTTAAGAATTCACATTTACACATTTTATGATCTTTTTAATAATTGTTATACTCATCTTTCTGACAGCTATATTTGTTTTAGAATTAAAACTTTCTACTCTGCAGACTAATTCTTCATCATCAGCATTTACATTCGTGTTTTTTAAAATTTTAATCAAAGTAAATTTAAGTTATCATTGTCTTCTACATCTCAAGAAAACAGATTATCTTTAAATTTCCATTGCAAGGAATGTCATTTAAGATCTAAATGCATTTTAGATTTTAGATCTCTCATTTTTCTTTCTTATTTTTTTAACATGATTTGTTTTTGTTTTATTTTATTTAATTATATTTTAACCCCCATTATTTTTTTACAGTAGTTGATAAATTTATCTTCTGATTTCTTTGGTTTGTTCAGCATTCATTCTATCATATGTTTAGTTGACATAAATTAGTATTTGCTTCATTGTTACCATTACCTTTCTTGTTTATTTTTTTTTTCTTTTTTTGTGTATGTATTCATTGCTTGTAATTTTGAAGAAACCACTCTGCAACATTCTGAATGATGTTTTTCTCCTATATACCGCACACCAGAAAATCAGTCTTGTGATATACTTTTTCAAAAATTAATTTTTTATTACAATTTTATTAATTTTTTTATTTAATAGCATCACAACTGTAATAACTTAATCAAAGATTATATGTTTGGCAAGCATTTATTAACATTTGGTCTTCCTGAAATTATTTTTAGTATAGAATAATAATGACATGTAATCGTCTTAAAAAGAGAAATAACATTTTTATATACTATAATTTTTAATTATAGTCTATTCAGTAAATAATAGTCAGTATTACTCAGTAAATAAATCAGATTATTCAATGAAAATAAATAAACGTTTCAAGAACACCGTCGTATTTTCTTTAAATTATATTACTCTTACTACATTTTGTAAACTTACATTTTTTTTCTTTGATCCTGTGAAAGATGAGCCAAATTTACAATTTTTCAAAAAAAACATTGTAACTATGCTGTTTTCTGTGTGTAATGGTACATACAGAACAAAAGTTGTGCTCTTCCCTAATAAGTATTAAATATTTTATAATAATAAAAATAACACTTTTTTTAGAAATATGAAGAGGAAGATCTACATGTTATAAAGAGAATTACTAAAAGTATTATTCTTTTTATTCTAACAGACTGTTTCTTGAGCTGGACCCGGTCATTGACTCGTGCAGGTTCTACTCTTAAAATGTAAAGACAGATTTCTTGCAGATTAAAATTTTTAATGTGGGAGTTTTTAAAATCTTTTCTTGAATTATAATTTTTGTTAAACAAATTCTAACAAGCAAACTTAGATTTATATAGAGTTAGTGCATAATAATAACAAAGTGTCTAATTACTGTGTAAAATTGAAAATCGTAAGTACAAAACAGACATGCTCAAAGTTGCAGTCTGATACCCTTTATATCATCGGACCATAGTTATGATGTGTACCCTTTTTTATTGTCCTGGCAGGACTTGATTAAATTTACGGTTTTTTTTAATACTTTTTTTTCCCATTTATTTTTCTGCGGTTGGACAGGAATGATTTGGTATATTTTTACTGCCAGATCCTCTATCAATCTACCAGAGACAAAACATATGAAAAGCTTTTGTAGCGTGTGAAAAAATGCCATGCCATCAAGAATTCAAACCCAGAATCTTCCAGATCTCTACCTTCAAGTTAGCAAATATAATTTTCACATTAAAAAACAGATTATTTGATAGTGATATATTTTTTTAAAACCTTAATCATACTTAGACATTTTTATTTGTTTCAGTGGAGATAATTGGTCGGAGGAAGCAATAGATCACTTTGAAGAAATAAACCATGTTGCTCTATGGCGACCTCTAAAAGCGCATATTGTCAGTTACAGGGACAACGAAAGAGAAGGCAGTCCTATACCTTGTGTTGAGCTGTATGATACAAGTGGACCTAAGGTATTGCTGTTTATATTTCAGTAATTAAGTAGTAGTTGGTAGAAAAGAATAAAATTATTTCACTTCATTATGAGGAGGCCATTCTGTACTGTCTATATCTAGGGAACACCACATTAGGTTTTTAATTGAACTATGAATGTAGGGAATGAAAATTATTTTCCACTTTCATTTAATTTTTTTATATAGTTCTCTTTTTGTAGTTTTTACTGAACTGAATTTGTTTGCTTTCAGCTACAGCTTCATTTTAAGTGTATTTTTTAGCTCTCTCAAGATGTAATTTTATTTGTACACTAGCAACCCCAACTCCAACTTTGCCCATGCTATAAGCATATACAACTTAAGAAATTGGAAATAATTTTTAAAAAATTATGTGTGGGCTGAAGCTCTTAAAAAATATCACCACTCACAAATTATTGGACAAAATAGATTAATTGGGATGAATAACAACTTTACAATAAAATAAAATTTCATAAAACATGCTAATATATGAGATTTATAAAACCTCTGAGTAAGTTATATTTTTTGTTTATAGTACATTACTTTTATGGATCGTTAGAATGATAAAGCCCAGAAACTGGTTGTAATCGACCATAACGATCTTGTAATAAAATATCCCTTGGACTTTCTACATTTAGTTCATCAATTGTCGACACATTACATCAGACTGTATGTTCACTTACCAGACTTCAAACAGCATAAATAATCAATTCAAATTACTTAATTCATTAATAGATCTTGACTCAGTATGACACTTGAAATTTAGTATGGCACCATTATTATCTTGTGAAACATTTTTGCAGTGATTTAACGAGTCCCTTTTCAAACTTGGGTATTTATTTGATCAGTTTCAGATATAAAATAAATCTGTAAGAATTGCGGAATATTTTCAGATTCAGGGATTAAACCTCCAATTAAATGATAACTTTACCCTGTATTTTAAAAGTAGGTGTGAAATTCCCTTCTCTTATTTCTTTTACTCAAAAATTTCATTTGAAATAGGTAATTGTTCTGTGCAGAATTATCTAAGAAATATTAGACAAAGGATTTGTTCCCAAAATCAAATTTTATATGAGATCTGGAGGATATTGAAGTTGTTCAAAAATTACTTTACCCTTAGCTCAACAAAGTCCAGGTGTTTTACATTCTATTTTTTTTTGGCATTGATTGGCTATATATTTTAATCACATTACCTATTTGAATTTCTTCCAATTACAGATAGTTAATTTCAAGTCGATTATGAAAAACTAATTTAAGACCTAACATATTTCTCAATATGTTAGGTTGAACTCAATTTTGAGCCAACTATATCTGTTGCTCTTCAAGTCTTAGAGCAACACTCTGGCATAGGTTCAGTTGTCTGCGACCATAAATCGTAGTAGCCGTAGAACTTCTTTCTGTCTGTGACCTTGCCAACCTAGGTATTACAAAAATAGTAGTGCCAAATTGAATGATGAATCTATACTAATTATGTATAAGGCTTACCTTGATGGAACTTCTTAGTTCATGTTGAGTCTTGGAGTGTGTGTGTGTGTACATGCATGTATGCATATGTGTAGGTGTGTGTGTACATGCATGTATGCATATGTGTAGGTGTGTGTGTATATGGTGGGGGTGCTTGTGTGCAGGTTATGTTCATTGTTCAGTTGGTGTTGAGATGTTGATTGGTGCATGTGTATTTTCATTCGGTAGTGATCAATTTATAACTTCAAAATAAAAATTTTGTATTCTACCAGCAACTTATGGTTTTTGTGCAACCCCCAACTGTTGAGGATATAAAAATCTACAAAGTACTACTTAACTAATATAAGGTTGAGTTCTTGTGAGTCACCTCTAGACAATGATATTAAATTTAGTAACTTTCTGAAGAAGTCTATATTGACATAAACAATGATCTATATATACAGTGACATTAAATTTAGTAAAAGAAGTTTTAGATTATTTATTTATATGTTTTTTGTTTTTTTTTTTTTATTTATGATGTATGTAATATGAGATCTGATAAACTTTCTGGGGGAATAGGAAAGCTACAGTTAAAATTTTATAAAGTTTGGTTAAATAGTTTTCAGAGTTGTCAGTAATAACTAAAAAGACTTATAGTAGTAAAATTAAATTCTACTTACATATTTATGCAGTTTTTTTTTTTAGAGATGTTCTGTACTTTTTTGGTTTTGTAATTGTAATGTTTGTTTATAACTTCACTATTATTATATTGTTTTTGAATGGAATGAATGGCTTTGTATTTTTATTTTCAATATTCAAGTCATAATATTTTAATATTGAATGCTGCTCTGAACATATATAGTATATGTATGTTCCTTTCTTCTTATGATGTGGATTCACTTTATAGTGTTTGTACGAATGATTATATATTTATATTTCAATACGTACCACTGGTCATTAAAATTACATTGCAATTATTTATTTGCTATTATTATTAATGATTAAGTTTCTTCTATTATTCCTTTTAATATTTTATTAAAAGTATTAATGTACTTTATTATAAAACATCGGCGAGTTTATTTATTTGACTGAATTTTCTTATTTTCTAAGCTTTTTTTTTATATTCTAGGATATAGATATTGGGGGTGAACTGATAGCCAAAGGATTTGCAATTAATAATGAAAAACAAGAATCAATCAAGACCCAACAGGAGTCAAACTCTGCGAAAAATTTAAAAGAACAGACTTCTAATAGCGAGATTAATGGAAAACTTAATAATTTAAAACTGAATTTAAATTTGGATATTGACACCAGCCCAGGAGAAATCGGATAGCTCAATATATAATTAATCTAGATATAAAAGTGTTTTGAGTTGACTGTAAATTGTGATCTTTTAGCTTTTATAATCAAAAGTTGTAGTTAATATTTTTTTTCATTAGTACTCCTGACATATACATTTAAGTTACTTAATTTCATACAGTCAATTTATTTTATGTATATGGTGTATTATTTGTTATTCTGAATAATGTAATTTTTAATTTTAGTATGATACTACAGCCATAATCTGTTGTTTTTCAAATATTAACTGTTAAAATTTATATTTAAGTTAGTTTTATATGCATTTTCAATGAATTTTAGGGTGAGCCACTACTTAAAATTATGTTTGATTACAAATTTATTTTTCCTATTATAAAAATTAAAATTTGTTGTTTGATAAAATAATAGATCTAGTTGTGTCTGCTTCTTCATTCAGTTTATAAATAGATTTTAGAGAAGTACTCCTATTTTAACATTTTTATGTATTTTATACTTTTCTTTTTGATTCTGTTGACACCAGCATCCTAGTTGTTTCAGGTTTGTTAAGTATAATTTTAAAACAACATGTAAGTTCTTGCATTCTGTACCTAAAATAACCTGTACATTTACTGCTGTAATACAAAGAAGAATCTCTTTTATCTGTTTTTAGCTCTGCTGTTTTACTAGCTAAAATCTTTTAAGGCAATATTAGCCTCCCTTTTTGGATTTAAAATAAAAAAAGACAATTTAGTCAACCCAGTAAATAGTATTGTAGTTTTTCAATTTCAGTAGCATGTTTAATCACATTAGATATTAATTCTTTTTATTTAATACTAAATGACACTTTTTATGATTAATCCCTTTATCTGCCTGCAGAAAAAGAATCATTACCATAATCTGAACTGTGAAAAGATTATTCATGCTTACTATATATATATATATATATATATATGAGGTGTGTTCAAAAAGTAAGGTGACTTTATATTTTTAGGAAAAAATATTTATTTATTCATCAATATTCAT
>JAAAKQ030242061.1:0-11087 GCA_010016005.3 Zanna intricata | reverse complement strand
CTCGTATATATTTAAAACTAGTGGATGAGCATCTTAAATCCGAACCAAACCAGCTCTAACTGCAGTTGTATTTTTCTTAAACGCCTCATTAATTGAAAAAAGGGTTGCTACAGTGGAAGTTTATGTACATTCTGGATCCTTTCAAAATCTGCAAGATAAATTCAGCAGGACAAAGGCCAGTATGCTAGAAAAAGTAACATACACTCTGTTAATGGGGGGGTCAGTTTTAAATTCAAAACGAAATAGGCAATCTTCTGTTAGGATTCAAATGCTGTATCCGAAGCTCAAAGAAGAATTTCTGCCAGTCTGATGAAATACATACTTATCACAATAAAGCAGTGGTAAAATATACATCTTTACATAATATTCTTCGTGTTTTAGATTTGAAACCTTATCTTGAAATAACTGCAACAGTTTAAGAGAACTGAGGAACCAAAATGTTTTTATTATTGTGACTAGGTTCTCAAAAATATTGTTGGTGGACAAAAAACTCGACACTTTATTTCATATTAGAAGAGACATGATTTCATTAGTCTTGTCATGTTAAATAGCACAACACCTTTAGATAACTAGAAATCTTCACTAGATGTTTAAATATCCTCTTCATGAGAAAAATTTGTGTATATTGGGCTGTTCCTGGTAATTGTATAATGGTGTCATGTAGTTTGACTGTACTATAAAAAAAACTGTTTTGGAAAAATTATAAGCTCAATTAACAGGTAGTAGATAAAGAGTATGACTTCTTCCAACAAGAGAGAAAAATGTGTCACACCCCAAACCAATCACTAGCAAGCTTCCAGAGGCTTTTAAAGAACAATATTCAGCAGAAAGCAGTGGCCTCTGTGTTCCTTAGATTTATATAGTTGCATTTTTTTCTTTCAGAATTATTTGAAGGAGAGAGTTTATGAATCAAATCTCTACAGCTATCAATGAAATGAAAGAGAGTGTTCAACAAAAAATGACAGCACTAACAACAATGTTATGCATCACTTTAAATACCTTCTGTAAAAATATAGTAAATTTTTGTTAATTAAAACAGAGAATTTAATGTAAAATTTTAATTTCTTCAATTCATCCATAAAATGTTAATTTTTGCAATTTTATTTAAAACAGTTTGATTTTAAGTTGCTCACTCAGAGTATGCAAATTCTACTCATCATTATTCTATTGCAATTTCTCTTTCAAAGGTCATTTCCTGCTTCACAGAAATTTGTTATAGTGGGTGGTGGTCGATTTAGTGTAGGAGAAATGACTAGAAAATCAGTTTAAACTATACTAGTATGATTAACATTTTTATTTAACCAGTGTTAAAAATGTGCAAAGCTTGAATTTTATTATTTAACTTGAAACTTAATCCCCATTAAAATTTTCTGGGCTATTTTTTTTTTTTTTTTTTTTTTTTTTTTTTTTTTACCTCCGGAATCACCGTTAAGGTATATCATCAGAGGATGAGATGAATGAATTGTAGCATGTGTGAAAAATGCCATGCCTGACTGGGATTAGAACCTGGGACCTCCGGGATGAAAGGCTGAGACGCTACCACTCATGCCACGGAGACCGGCTTCTGGGCTATAAAACCAAATAAGTTTTCTGTTATACTGCATGACCCAGATTGTTATCCAAGTATGGGGATTGTTTCTTATATTTATATTTGAATATAGAAAAGTCAATTTTTTTTTTCAGGACTTTATGGTTCAATTAATGGCATTATTTTAAACCTATGATTAATTTAATTTTGAATAAGACTAATTTTCTACTTTAAATGCACTCTCAATCACTGTATAGTTAGTTTTTCAGACACTGCAATCAGCAAAAAAAAATAATAATATCTGTAATAAAAATCATATATCTTAGGTGGAAAATTAGAAAGCGGTTGACACAAGTTTTACTACTTCAGTTGAAGGTGTAGTAACTCTTAACTTAATTTCAAACAGAGTTAAGAATTTAATGAACTGAGACTATTACAAAGAATTTGTTCAGCGAAAATCAGCCTTTTTTTTTTTTTATTATTATTATTTATAGAATTTATGTCTGCATTATATCATTTAAGCCAAAAGAAATATATGAAATAAAATTACTGTATAACTTCATTTTATCTAAAAGAAAAGGTTTATAACTTGACTAAAAATTTTAGAGGTAATGTGTTTAGACTGAACATTTCCTGATTGTTTGCATCTGTATAATAGTTTTAAGATTTTATAATCTATTAATTTTATGAGGACAGTTGTACTAATTTTTTTAAAGCTGGTAACAGATTTTCGTTTTAATTTTATGAGTAATAATTGAGTATGTAATGATTAAAAAAAATTATAAATAAGTAAAATGAAAAATGAAGAACAAATTTTTCTCCTATCTGTAAAAGCAACATTTTAAAGATTATATTAAGAATGAAATCATTTGAAGGGAATTTTATACATATATATAAATAACATTAAAGATAAATTAATTAAAGAACTGTACCTAAATCAGAAACAATGGATCAATGGAACATCAGAAAAATTGGAGAAGCTTAAAGGTTTGAACTAGATATAGGAATAAGGCTATGCTGCTTTCATCCTATCTTCTTTAATATGTATTTGGAAATAAAACAAAAATATTCTGGAAGAAGATGAAGAAATCATCATAAGAAGAAGGAAAATAAATTGTGTAAGATTCGTAGTTGACATGATTTTAAGGATAAAAGTTTGTGATATTCACCAACTGATAAGTTGATTGATAAATTAGAAATTGATTGATAAATTAGAAGACTCCATAATAGAATCTGGAATTAAAATGAAATTAAAAAACTAAAATATTAAGAACAGAGACAATAAGCCAATGAATGTCTGAAAATATAAAGAACTGAATAAGAAAACAATATGTAGGTAAAAGGTTGTGTGTAGGGTGTATGTTTGTTCCACCACAACTGTTCAACAGCTCAATCAATTTAGATGTATGATCCCACGTTGTAATCCTTACATTACCAGAAGTCTTTCAGGCTATATAAATATATATATATGTAGTAGTGAAGATTTGCCAGTCGAAGCATAAACTTTAATGAATTGGTAAGTATAAGCTGTGATCCATGGTTTGAATTGAATGTTTCTAATCGATTGAATGAATAATATTACAAAAATAACAGAATTAAATTTACATTAAATAAAGGAAAATAATATAAAATAAATTTAAAAAATTTCTGCTTAACTATAATTGGCGTTACATGGGGACTGCACGTGAGGCTGTGGTGAAGTGATGCGTGCAACTTGTGCAAAGCAAGACCAATCATCACCATCAATTGGTAATAAACGGAGTGCCTGTCAGGGCGCTGTTTTTGAAGGTGCAATGGGATGGTCTTGTATTATTATCTCTGCAATCAATTATCCAATTTTTATAATTCAAATAGGGTGTTTGTTAGTAGGTTGAAAGCTATGTATGCATCAGGTAGACACTTGATCTAACAGATCATATTATACTACTCGTATATACACATACTAAGTACAAAATTGTGTTTAATTATCCTATACTAAAGAGGAAAATTTTCTTTTTATGGCAGTTGTGTTTTTTAATTTTAATTTATGTAGTATTTCATTCTGATGGACCAAATGACCAAAATCAATATACTTATACTAGTCGGTATTTGTACAATCGTAACATAGAACTGAGTATGGACTAAAATACATCCTTTCATTATTTATTCAATACATACATTAAATAATATTTAAAACAAATTTTTAAAAGAAGAAAAAGAAGGTTGTTGTGGAAGTTATTGATGATAAAAAGGGAAGAAGAATCAGTGAAAATCGAGAAGAAAAAATTGAAGGCAGAAAACTGATAGTAAAAAACATATTATTGTTTAAAATAATAACTTAACTTAATTTCAAACAGAGTTAAGAATTTAATGAACTGAAATTATACAAAGAATTTATTCAGTGAAAATCAGCCCTAAATTGTTATATCTTTAAATGAAAATGTACTGCAGTTACTTCTTTGTCTTTGATCAGCCATTTTTCCAGTTTTATGACATTAAGTAGATGATTTTGATTGCTATACTTAAGGCAGATGCCCTTTTTAATGTCATCCTAGCAAAGAAAATGATGTATCAAAACTTTTAGCACCTTAAAAATTCAATTGGAGATTTGAATCAGGGACTTCCAAATGAAAGACTAAGACGCTACAACTCCACCAAGAGAGTTGGTGGAGCATTTATTTTGACTTTTTTAATTATTAATTTCCAAATTCAGTCCTTATCACTATTAAGTTTGGTAATCATTAATCGTCAAAATGATCAGTTAATTTATTTATATAACATCCATAAAACTTTTTCTCCAATTTTCTTTAAAATGATTCTATTTCAAGCTTAATCAACAACCTAATTTTCAACATTTTTCGATAACTATTGCTGTACTTTTCTTTTCTAATTTTTTTCCTTTATTATTTACTCGTTTTAATAAAACAGTCTTACTATATATTCTATGCAATGTATAGCTTAACATTAAAATCTCTCTTAATTTTAAAGTTACATTTAATGTCAATAAAATTTTCCTTCTATGAATACTTTTCTACCTTAGAAAATCTACATTTTGTAACTTCCGTGTTTAATCTTTTTTTTACAATTTTATTTAATTTGTTTTCTTTCCATAAATTATGGTCTATTATTAAAAGAAAAAAATTTGCTTCCTTTTTACATGTCAGAAATTGGTAATCATGAAAGCCTTATCCACATTAAATTCTAAAAGTCACACTCAAACAATTTATTTAAATTTTATACTCTATAAATAAAAATTATGAATAATTTAATGGTGAAGTGACAGACTATTAGATACATAAAAAATAGAATTTTTCAAAAAAAATTCAATCAAATAAAAAGAAAAACGGTTATAAAAGTAAAACAAGATGGAAAATAGTTATGTACGATTCTAGAGAACATTTTTTTGAAAACATGAATAAACTGAAACAAAAAATCTTTTTGCTCTCCTCATTGGGACACAGCAGGAAATAAGAGTGTAACCTTTTATGAGATGTTGAATTACATAAAAAATATTATCCTATTCTTTGAATAAAATTATTTTTAGTCATTTTTATTTATTTATTTTGATTTTGTTTACTAATCATCTAATTAGCACAAGCTTGTGATTTTGAATCCAGGAACCAAGAAAGTAAAAAAAAAGTTTTGTTTCTACTTGTTATAGGAGTTTGAAGAAGTTATAAACACTATCAGAAAGTACAATTATCTAAGCTACTTCATGAAGTTATTTGAATAAATTTACCTACCTTTCGAGCGAAATTTTAAAATATGTAGCCCATGATGACCATATTTCACTTTCTCCCGACCAGTTGTAACCCAAATTAAATGGATACTCCCATATTTAAAAGTAATTGTACAAAATTTCTTAAAAATTTATTAATCCATTCTGAAATGTCAACCAAAACAATAACCAAAGAAAAGAAAATGTAAAAAATAGGCTTATTCCCTCTTATTCCTGAATAAAATTTTCCTGACCAAATACATACGTAAAATGACATACTAATACAATAAAGTCATCTAATAAGTATAGGGATGTGACTTTAAGTCCAGAAAGATAAAAAAAGGTTTTTTGCTTCTTCATAGGGTTCTAAGGTTCGAATACTTGTAAAGACAGTTGCTTTAATATGGATTAGCATGCTAAACTGTGGAAACTGGTGTTCTTTGGTGGTTGGGTTTTTCAATCAACAACACGTCTCAAGAGTGGTTGACCTAAGTCTGTTCTGGATCACATGTTTACCGGTACATTGGGCTAAAATCTGGAGGTACTTCAGGCCGGACAAGCTAGTAGCAGTAACTGAATTTGCTCACACACACACACACACACACACACACACACACACACACACACACACACAAACACACAGCAGCAGCAGCAGGGAAACATGTTGTAAAAGTATATATATGTATAATTATATATGAAAATATTTCAAGCTAGAAGGAGTTATGAAACGTCAAGATTTGTAAAGCCCGTTATATAAAATTGTATTCGATTGGTATACATTCCTTATACAAGATACTGAGTTCACTAAACAGCGGGAATGTTAAAAGTAATACTCTGTCTCAATTCATTTTGAATTTCGTCTTTTAAGAAGTTATAACAAATTAAAAACAATTAATAATTACTAACCACAAATTTTTCTGTAACAACGCAAAATTGAGAAATAAGGTAAATACATTTTTGGATAATTTTTTTTTTGAAAACAATTTTATTAGAAAAAATGTTTTGATTTGATTAATTTTTTTTATAAAATATAGTTTTTATAAAATTTATATCTAATATATAACATATTTAATTTATAATTAATATATCTTAAATTTTTTTTTTTAACTAAAAACGCAACCTGAATGAATTCGTCATTCGCAAGAAACACAAAAGAAAGACAAAATTTTTTTTTATAAAACCTAATAAGTGTAATGCGAAGAGAAAAACTACATAAAGAGAAAGCTATCAAACGTGAACTCAGACGTTCTGTAGTGTGGAAACAACTATTACATTTTACTCTAAATTTTCAAATTAATTTTCTTGAATTGACAATAGTACTTTAAATATAAGAATGAAATCAGCTTTAAAAAACAGATACGATTGAAAATAATAAAATAATCTTACATTGTAAAGAACTATTTTGAAATAAATTACCGATAGCTACTTTAAACCAAAAATATTATCGCAATAGAAAACAAAAACAAAACGCATATTACGGAGTAGCCTATCTAATTAAATATTTTCTCAAAACATTTCCAAGTCTAGCTAACGTCGGTCTTGTTAGAAGTCTTGACAGTTTGAGACTATGTATGCTAATAATCACAGGAAGTTTTTAAATAGTGCAATTGATATTAATACAAAAGAGTTCAACACTCATTAAATTTAGATATCATAATCTGTAAATCTAATATAGATTTAGAAATCTATAATCTAATTAGATTTCAAAACTAATTTAATGAAATTTAAAAAAAAAATAGTTTAGGTTCTTCCAAAGTTGAGGGTCTCATAAAAAATTAATTTTTAAATGTTTTAATGAATTATACAGAACAATCCCGAAACGAGCTTTAGTTTATGCTCCTCGTGGAAGAAGTGATACAGGCAGACCGAGAAAAAGATGCAGTCAGATCAGGTCAACGATCTAACCCCTGCAGGAAATTATTATTATATATATATATATATATACATACAGGATGTCCCACGAGGAAACCGACATACTACGCAGGTGTAGTATGTCAAAACAACAATGGAAAAGGTTCACATAAACATAGACCTGGAAACGTTTCGTTAGCGAGTTACGGCTAGCGAAAGAATTTTCTCGGAATTCAGCTCCCCCAGTAAAATAAAGTCGTATTGAAATTTTTAAGAAGTTAAATGAATCGTGAAATTAATGGTTTCCTATGGTTTTTGACCTGAAAAATTGAATAAAATAGGTTAAAATTCAATAAAATAAACAACTAATAAATGCGTAATATGTATTAAAAAAAACTTGCAGAGAATTTCATTCTAAAAATAGTGATCTAAATAAATTCAATAAAAAAAAAAAAACAAATAAACGTTTTAAAAAATTCAAATTTTACTGAAGAAGAAGCAGAATAATAAATAAATGAAATGACTTGCACATAGAAAATGACTTATTTTTCAGCATATTAAAAAAAATTATTACCGGTATATTTAATTTCGTTTTATTTTTTTAAATTTTATTTTCTTACCTTACAGATTCTGTTGAAAATGATCTTCTTGATAGTTTATGCAAAATGTATTGGTACATATAACATCAAAGGGAGCTTTTCTTACAGTATCACAGTCGTTATTAAGATGTTTAAAATTCGGTTTATAATTCTTCTTTGGAATTAACATTTTCTGCGTAAACATGTTTCTTTAAATATGTCCAAGTGATTTAAATTGGGGATTTAGGAAGCGAATTAATTAGCCCATCCCGACCGATCCATCTGCCCAGAAAACTTAAGTTTAAATACGGTCTAACGTCTTGTGAATAATGAAGTGGTAATCATCATGTTAGAATAAAATTTGTTGCCGCTTTTTCAAGAGGTAGGAGGGAGGAGGGGGGTTGTTTCAAGAGGTTCTAGAAGAACTGGCAATTGATTTTGTACAAAATCTTTTTACACAATACTAGAAAGACGATTTTGAAAATAAATGGTACAATTAACTGGTCCCCCAAATATACCGCACCACTTTCGATCCGATTTGAAAGTTTGATTATTTAATTGCATTCAGATTTTCAGTTGACTAGATATTCACGTTTTGCAGTTCGCCTATTTCTATTAGTAAAACCGCAAACAAAAATTATATCTCTACAAATATTATTTTAATATTTTCACATATATTCTTGATTTGAAAATTTGAATGGCATTTCACTTTTAAAAAAATGTACGAATAGTTTATACAAATAATAAAAAGCTCACGTTCACTACACAAATCACAGATAACAGACTAGTTATGATTATAATAAGTTAATTGTTGAACAATTAACTAGTTATTGTTGAGTAACATCGATTCAAATTCTGTTTCTAAAAAGAACAGTGTTGCCAACATTAGGTTTTCAATAAACTTAAAGAACTTCAATTAATACAGTATTCTTGAAATCCTGTTTTTGTAGAATGTTTTAAAACTGTTTTGTAAAAATTTAATTAAATAGATTCTATAGTATTTTTTTTATTATTAACTGTCTTTTTTTAATTAAACAAATGAATGGCTCGCAAAACTTTCCAGAATTTCATTTATTTTTTGTTCTGTTTCTTTCGTTTTTTTTAACCTCCGCAACCACAGTTAAGTATTACATCAGATGATGAAGATGAATGATGTGTAGCGTGTGTGAAAATGCCATGCTAGACCGGGATTCGAACCCGGGACCTCGGATGAAAGGCCGAGACGCTACCACTCGCGCCACGGAGACAGGCGGAATTAAATTCTCTGCAAGTTTTTTTAATACATTTTACGAATTTATTAGTCGTTTATCATAGTAAACCTTAAAAAACGGTTTCAGATCACAAATTTTTCAGTTTACTTCAGATATCACGAAAACAACTGGTGATACAGTTCTGAAACCAATTTTATTCAATTTTCCAGATCAAAAACAATAAGAAACTATTAATTTCACTACTCAATTAACGTTCTAAAAATTTCAGTACAACCTCATTTTACTGGGGAAGCTGAAATTCCGGAGAAAATCATTAGCTAGCAATAACTCGCTAACGAAGCGTTTTCAGGTCTCTCTCTATCTGTTTAGCCTCCGAAACTATCGTAAGGTATTACTTCAGAGGATGATGTGTATGAAGTGTAGTCTTGTACAATCTCAGGTCGACCACTCCTGAGAAGTATGGTTTATTGAAACCCAACCACCAAAGACCACCGGTATCCACGATCTAGTATTAAAATCCGTATAAAATTTTTTATCTTTACTAGGGCTTAAACCTTAGAACTCTCGACTTAAAAATCAGCTGATTTGCGATGTCGCGTTAACCATTAGACCAACCCGGTGGGTTGCGTTTTCAGGCCTATGTTTATATGAACTTTTTCATTACTTTAATGAAAGGAATAATACACATGTGAAGTAAGTCGGTTTCCTCGTGGAACACTCTGTATATTTATTAAAAAAAGAATTACCAGCTACAAATCCTAACAATAAATATTCATAACAAATAAAAACTAAAATATTGCAACACTTTGACCATAAATATCCCATAAAATTACGATACATACAGAACACGTAATTTAAACAAATATGAACTATATTAAGAAGAAAATAAAATTTTAGATTAATTTTTATTATTGTAATATTTCATTCCATGTAGTAATCCTACATTTATTTAATACTAAAAATTTCCTTGAGCGAGTTCACCTTACAACAACAGACTACTAAGTGCAATCCACTGCACTTTCTCTTGTAAATTGTGATTTTTATTATTATTATAAGCGGTAATAAAGTTCTGAAATATCTCTATAATCGCAATTGTGTATAATAAATTTAATGAGATAATTCTTTTATTGTTTCTTTTATGAGTAATATAAATCTTATAGTACTTGAGTAATATATAATATGTAAAAAAAAATTACACTATGAAAAACAGGATTTAAAAAACACAAACAATATTACATAATGAAAACCCTTTGTTTATGTAGCCCAGTAGATAAATAAATATAAAATAATACATTAATGCATTTTAATAATAATAATAATAATAATAGTAATAATAATAATAATAATAACAATAATGAATATTAGATAATAGAATAATGACAGTCTGTTTTTTCTTTTTTTTTTTAAGTTAAGGGTCCCATAGTTAGATTGCTGGTTGCTTTTTTTTTTTTTAAATTATTCTTCAGTAATCGTAGATTAAATGGATGACTAAGCTGATTTCTATAACATAACCAATTGACGGTTTTTGTGACATAAAATACTATATTGTAATATAATACAATGATAAACTTAGAAAAGATAGATGTAAAAAATGTTATAGAGTTTTTTTTTTAACAAGATAAAACCTTATTTTTATAGTAATAATAATTATGTAAGTGATAAAAATTTCAATCGATTTTAATATAATAATAACTTGTTTTTGTTAAAAAATTTAAAAATAAAAACATGTAATATTTTTAAAAATTTTAAATATTATGGATTGAATTAATAGATTGAATTAGATTGAATTAATAGAATTAAAAAAAAGTATTAGTGATACGAGTATATTATATTTACTTATGAATTTATATAAAATGAAAACTCTTTTTTTAAATAAAATAAAATAATAAGGTAATAAATTAATCATTATTTTAATCTGTCAAAAATAATTTATCCTTAATCCTCTTCTTTCTTTCTTTTTTTTTTAATAACTCATTAAATACTCATTTTACTTTCACTTAAAAAATTCTATTAATTTTTAAAATATTACATTAACCATGTTGTGACATCAAACAATTTTTTTTTTCCATATGATGCAGAACCTTTTACATGACACAACATTCCATGAAATTATGTAACTACTATATTATTTTTTTTTTTAATTAGGTTTTATTTGGGCATCGACTGCTATGGTCATTAGCCCTCGTCACATTCTTTAAATTAATCAATAATCACCGTAAGGC
>JAAAKQ030242050.1:0-11087 GCA_010016005.3 Zanna intricata | reverse complement strand
TTCATCTCATCCTCTAAAGATATACCTTAACGGTGGTTCCGGAGGTTAAACAAAAAAAATAAATAAAAAGATGAAATAAAGAGAAAGTTGAAGTATATGTTAAAAATTTGAATAAAATTGCATAGCTCAGTATATTAAATAACAGTAAAATAAAATCAAAATTTAAAATACATCAATGAAGTTATTTTTATCTCTTATTTTTTTAAATGTTGCACAAAAATGAAGTAAATTTGTTTTCTATTTATTTATTTTTTTACTGTTTATTGATTAATATTTAACAACTCATCGACAAAGTGATATTGAGTTTGTAGAAAATAAAATCATTTAATTTTATTTTAAATAAATTTTACCAAGATTTAAAAAAAAATGATATGGTAATTTACAAGAAATAATATACACAATGAGACAGTTTTCCAAGTTTTGTTACACTAAGTTCTGTTTTCTGGTTCGATAGAGATGTGTTCTTTTTAAAAAGGAAGGTGTCCATTTATTTTTAGCAAAAATTTATGTACTATGTTGTCTAAAAAACATACGCTTAAAATTGTTTATATTACTACTGGAAAAAATATACCGATTTCATTTTATTATTTTTTCCGATGATAGCATATGTTATAGTTCCTTCTAATCCAGCGATACTATAGAAAATGTATCTGTCAGTATTTTATTGAGCTTTAAAGTATCGCCTACAGGTACAATTGTTTTCCGACTTGTTTTCAATTTTTCTGCTGTCAGGTGGAAAGTTTTCCATGTTTTCATCGTCAACCTCTTTTCATAACCTTCATTTCTTTACCTTTTTTTTTACAGTACGCTACCTGTAGTTATTTCTTCGTTTGTTGTTTTTCTTGTTGTTTTGTATTAGGATTGATAAAATTATTGTTGAAAATAATAAAAAAAAAGCATTTTAATATTCCGATTTTAGCTCGTTCCGATTTTCAGCTATATTTGTATCTTTTACATTTCATTCAAATATGATTTGAATGAAATGTTATTTAACCGCTGTTAAATTTAATTTAACAGCGGTTAAAAAAGTGACGGCTTCATTTTAATATCCGTCGGCATCTAACAAATATTAATTTGTTATGAACTGTGCTTAAAATTTTTTATTTATATTGAAATACAAATATAGGAATTAATAATAATTATGTGATTTTTTCTGATCTGATGTGAAAAATAAAATAAAAACTTAATATCTAGATTCAGAAATAAGATATTTTACTAAACAAAGTGCAAAGTTAATAATAAAAAAAAAAAACTATTTTACTTTATTTAATAAATCTTCAGTTCTTTTATTGAAATTAAATTTAACTTTACGTAATGTTTCATGATTATTTGTGATAAATTAAGATTGAATTTGTTTTATAAAGTTTTACTTGTTTAAAAAAATCAATCGAAAATGCTTAAGTAAGATAACATAAAGCAGGAAAATAATTTAAAATTTTGTACTTGGAAAGGGCGTTTAAAAGAAAGCAAAATAATTTCTAACTTGTATTTTTATTTCCTTATAAATTGAATTTTACAGTTGATTTTTCATTTAGAAGTCAGGTGAATATTTTTTAGTCATATTTTCTGTATAAAAATTAATTAGTGTGAATAATAACCCGCTAATCTAATCTACTTTTTTATTTGATTTTCTGCAATTAAAGTTTTTCTTTTGTTGAAACCTGTTTTATATAGAACTTTATTTTAATAGTATCATGCGTCTTAATCTTTTAAATTGAATCAATTGTGTGTAATAAAGAAGCTTTATTGTGGTATGGAATGCGATTAAATCTTTCTATAATTAGTATAATCGATCGGATTAACGACTTGATTTTCTGTTTAAATTACGATTCGTGACTTTTTAACGTTTATTCCAAACATATATATGAAAAATTCATCCGGCTAAAATTAAACTTTTTTGTTCTCTTTCGTATAATGAAAATTATTTATTTTTACACAAATTTATGGATTTTAGGATTTTATTAAAACGTTCATGGAAATTCTCTTTCTCTTAATTGTATGTTTAAAAGATATCGGTTTTTAATCTCTCATGTCTCATCACACGACTTTAAATTTAGTTACTGGAATAAAACTAACCTTCACTAAAAAAGAATAAAATAAACATTCGTTAAAAATCTCATTAAGAAATTTCGTAAAAATTAAAAAAAAAATAAATACCGAGCGTTGTGTTAATCTGTTTTCGTACCGGTTTCAAATTGTCCGCTAGGGAGTCTGGTTAAGTAGTTATCGTTCAGTCAGTTTCATCTAGGTTTCAGTGGAATTAAAATTGAATAAGGTGCAGTTATACAGATAACGAGAAAGTTGTGTTCCGTCTCAGAACCTTCTGTGAGCGCAATTTTTATCACACCCGGAGGTAAACGTGTGGTTTGTTTGAAAAAGATTGCTAGTATAGTTCTTGATGTGAAATTCACTATGCATTTCTCTCCTGAAGGTTTAGCTATAATTTCAGTGGTTTAGATGAAAAAGAATACAAGTAAAAGAAAACTCGAAAGAAAAACCGACAGGGAAGAATGCATCCTACATGAAAATGAAGGAAAACTAAAGGAAAACGTGTAATTTTTGTACGATTTATTGATTATAAAAGAAAATTCTATTCATATTTCCGAATACCGCAATATTCGTTCAACTTATCCGTGGGCATACAAAATGGAGTATATTACAATTTCTATCGTTGTTTTGTCTTTAATTTTATATCTTTATCATAATATAACAACAAAAATTTGTACACATCAACCAAGCCGACTTATAATAACTTAATTACACTTGTACAATAGACGCAACTGTGACTGAATGGTGACACCATCGACTTGAATTTATACACACGGAGTAGTCGTTTAGAGACTGACCGGTCTGTGGATTCTTTCTAGCCAGAAAGTTTTTTAATTCAATTATTTTAATCACTATATATCTTTATGATAACATAATTATTTTTTATTGAAAAAATAATAATCGAAGTACAAAAAACTGATTATTTCTATACTTGTGGAGGACTTAATAAAAAGTTGAACGGTGGAAATATTTTGGGTTTTTTAAACATGACAAAATTTCATTTTGGGAGTTCCATATTCAAGGGAACCACTGAGATAAAATTAATTTTTAAGGAAAATCCCTAACTGGTGATGATAAATTTAAAAAAAATCTTTTTAAAATTGTTAAAAAAAACAAAAATTCTAAATAAAAAAATTTGCGATTTTCTTGGATGGAGGTGAAAAGTTTTGGTTAGTTTTTTTTTTTTCAAGAAATACTAAAGCGTAAGGGCTATCAAAAAAATTAAAAATTTGATCCTTTAAATGCAATTGGTAACTTTCGAGGTCGATTAAAATTTAAAATATATTTTTAACAAGTTTTCTTAAATTAAAAATATATTTTTTGTTTTGTTATCACCGACCTTTGGAATGAGATGGGAAAACAAAATTTTAATTTAATTTATAAAATAAAAATTTTTTTAAAACGTTATAGTGGTTTAAAGGCACTACAGGAAGTTACTGCCTACTTATAGGAATATTTCTCTCATAAAATACAAGGATTAAAATTTCATATAATCATTGATTTGGAAATGCTTTTCTTCGAATTACTGCCAGCGAAAGATTAATTAATGCTACATTAAAACTATACGCATACTAATCATGAAAAAGTAGTGGTTTATATCCAATCTTAAATCTTAAATCTAAATCTAAAAGATCTAAATCTTAAATGAAAAAAATATGGATCCCAGTACTGTATCTTCCTAAAAATTATTGTCAATCCCCAAAAAGTTTAGTCAAAAACACGCGCTTTTTTTTTAAGTATGGCGTAAATTTACTTTATTAAATTATAAGTAACCAAATAAAACTGCAAAAAAATTGCAGGGAATTAATTTTTAAATTAATTGATATAAATATAGTCAATAAAAGCCGAATAAAGTTTTTAAAGATCCTTTTTTATTGAAAATCAAGTATAATAAAAAAAAATTCTGAAGATATTTCATTAGTAAAAACTTATTTCTATTATTCTGCGTTTAATTTTTTTTCCATTAGGAGCGGAAAAAAAACCATAAACTGATTTCCGTTTATCGATCGCCTTCCCAGAACATACATTCTTGCCTGATTAGCTTAGAGGCTTATCTACAGAAAATAAAGATGGATAATAACGTAATTTTTTTAATAGGGGATAGAAATTTGAATATTCTTGATAATAGTAACCTGATAAATAAATTTCTTAGTATTATGTAACTACATCTTTTAAATCATATATAAATAAACCTACAGGATTACAAAGTAATCTCGGTGGTTAAATACAATCGATCAGATGGCTGGACCATATTTTTTTAAGAGTGGATCCGTTGGGCAGAATGATGTTATGGAGACGATCCTGAAGACTATTACCACTGACCATTACTGAACTTATTTTCATAAGAAACTTACAAAATTTGTAAAAGATAAGACAACAATCGATAATGTTATCAATAAAATAAATTATGATGAACTTAAATCTAGGTAAGGTAAAGAAAACTGGAACGATGTATGCAATAATAACTGATACTGATACTATAGATACATTATTAACGAATTTTATTAATAAACTTTCTAACATTATTAAAATATAACATAATAATAAGCCACGAAAACCACGGATCACGAAAATCACGGATGATAGCTGCTATGAAAGTAAGAGATATAATATACCGTATATTATTCAAACAACCTTTTAATACAAAACTAAAAAATTATTATAAGAAATATAGGAACACATTAAACATCATAATAAAGAAAGCAAAATTGGTTATTTTAATTATAAGTTCCAAGTAAATAAAAACAATATTAAGAAATATTAAACCTGGGAATGTATTAATGAAATATTAGATATGAAAAAAGAAATACCCAACCGAAAATTGAACCTAATAAATCAAATAAATACTTTACAAATGTAGGAGAAAATTATTCGAATGCGATACTACAAAACACAAATAACTTAATTCTGCCTCTTTCGTTAAACCCACTCTCTACTAATACCCTGTTTATTGACCCAACAAATATTACTGAAATATTAAATGCAATAAAAAATTAAAAAAATAATTCGCCACATTGAATCGATAGCTGTAATGCTTCTTGCTTAGAAGAAATCAGTAACTACATAGTGTAAAACCACTTGAACACATAATAAATACGAGTAGATATTTCATTGAAGGATACCCCCCTACTAAACACCGAAAATAATCGCAATACATAAATCGGGAGATAAAAACAATCCGGCAAATTACAGACCTATAAGACTGTTAAGTAACTTTTCTAAAATAATAGAAAAAAATATTAAAAAGTCGAATAATAAAGTTTCTCGATAAAAATAATTTTTTTTTTCTTAAATATCAGAACGGTTTTCAATCTGGAAAATCAATAAATGATGCCGTTTTACATGTAACTAGAGTAATTACTGACAATTTTAATAAAAATAATAAGTCTATAGCAATATTCCTCGATTTAGCTAAGGCATTTGACACTGTACCTCACAAAACTTTAGTACATAAACTAAATAACTGCGTAATACGAGGACCAGTAAAAGGTACTGAACAGTACAAGGTACTGTTCTCTCGCCATTACTATTTCTAATATATGTCAACGATATTTTAAAACTGAACCTTCTTAACTGTACGGTAGTATCTTTCGCTGATGACACAGCTTTGGTTTTTCGGGAGAGACATGGGATAAAGTATGTAAGAACGCTACCTGTAGATGACTTATGGTAAAATCTTGGTTTGAAAGTCATTTTCTTACACTCAACCTAAATAAGACCAAATATATGTCATTCTCACCTACTGAATCGGTAAACCCCCTCGTGAATAAAAACTAAAACTACTTACATGTTCAGTTAATAATAGCGAATTGATAAATAGTAATTGCTATTGTCAGTCGATCGATGAAGTCAAGTCAATAAAATATCGGAATAATATTGGACGATCATATGAAGTGGAATGTCCACGTGCAATATTTAACATCAACACTAAAATACCCTTATTCATACTTTTTACAAAATAAACAAAACTAAGATCTTGAAATAATAAGAATTATATATTTTGCATGTACTCATTCATTTTTTTTTCAACATGAAATCAATATTTGGGGAGGAACATACAATACCCAATCTTAGTAAAATATTTATGCTCCAGAAATATTTAATTAGAGCAGCTCTCGGTAGACTAAGGTTACATCCCGGTACACGCTTATTTGAAGAATTTAAAGTACCTACTTTGAGACAAATATGTGTCAAGAGAGTAATACTACACGTAAATAATGTTAATATAACGTAAATAATGAATGTTTAAATGAATGCTAAGACAATATAAATTCATAATAGTATTTAGTTGTTTAATCATACGTTATCTTATAATGTATCTTTTCAAATTTCTCCAGTATGAAATCATTTTTTTCGACTATCAACTTATTTTATTTTATTTCCGTGTAAATTTAAATAATTTTACATTCTGGTTCTATGTATATTTTCTTTTAAGTCGATTTTATTTAACTTAATTTTTCTATTTAAATTTTTTATGTTTATTTTTATTAATATATCATATATTTTTTTTAGTTAAATATTGTATTTTTAGTAAGTTGTTTTATTAATCATCCTGTTGTAATGACATGAACTCGCGGGTAGCGCTCAAGGTTTCTTTTGTTACCTGCGTCAAGGATAAATATATTAAATAAATTGTATTTTTAATTTTCAGTTAAAATAAATTGTAAATAATAATAAATTTTAAATAAAATCTTAGAAAATATATTAAACTGCTGAAAATGTCCTTTGCCAGTGAACGCACCACTCTGCCCGACGAACAATATCTGTCGTAGTTTTCCGTATTTCAATAGTATTGTTTTTTATTGGTTGCACCGCACTGAGAATTCTAATAACTAATTTTTCTTTTCTATTAAACTTTTACTCGTCTACTACTACTTCTGATTTCAAACGGCCGCAGAGATAATAGATCAGGTGACCTTGGAGGCCAGTTAGGTCCACCGTGTCCGATTCACTTGTTTACAAAGGTTGAATTTAAGTGCTGCCAAATTACATTTTTAAACTTTCTTATTCCTGAAAATCTGTTACAAACTTCGTCAGTCACCATATATGATCGATTTGTTTTCTTTACGTAAACCCTGATAATATTTGCTATAATTCCAATTGTGATATTAGTTAACAAAACGGGAATGAGTTTTCCTTCAACAAGTTTGAAGGATGTTATTTTTATATAAATTTAACAAAGGGCTTTGAAAAAAAGGAGAAAAGAAATTTTTTTTAATTGAATTAAAAAAAAATAATAATAATTACTATGTCAGCGATATAATCTTTATTCTTAATAGAAAACTAGATCGAAAGAAGCCAACTATCACAAAGGATAACTCGTAAAAATAAAAAAAATTATCGAATTTAAAGATAAAAAAATGAAAGTATTCATCTCAAAAAATTGAAAATAAAGTTAACAATGTGTTTAAAAAAGAAATTTGAAACTTTACTGAGTACATTTAGCAAATGTTTTATCTACGTTCTGTAACTTTTTATAAACCGGAGGACCGTATTTGGTATTACAAGATGGATAAATTAAGGTCGACTCTTTATTTATTTATTTTTTTTTTAACCTCCTGAACCACCATTTAGGTATATCTTCAGAGGATGAGATGAATGAATTGTAGCGTGTCTGAAAAATGCCATGCCTGACCGGGATTCTAACCCGGATGAAAGGCCGAGAGATACCACTCGCGTCACGAACGCCGTCAAGGTCGACTCTTGTCGCTCGAAAAATACACACTTACTTGTTCCAAAACCCCCTTCCCACAAAAAAAAGTCACATTTCCGAATTGAATAATTTTAAAACTCGGTATTTTAATAAAAACGGAGTGAAACAATCTAAATTCTGTCGCAAAGAATATTCTCGGACTTTTTTCTCAAACTAAACTCTTCGTACTTTTTAAACTGATTTTATATTTTGAGATTCGTTTTTATCCGATCGGCATTTTAACAATTAGACTTATTTTATAAATAATGGACAGGAAAGAGAATCTTCTGGTCAATTAAGAAGAGGTCTCCGTCAAAATCGCACGAAGGATTCGCTGTTTGCACAGGTTGTGGTATACTTAACACGGCTGTCTCATAATTCCTCTGTTTAATGGAATAATTTTACTCAGATAGGAAAGAATATTAACAGTCAACGATTTATCATCGAACTGCTTAAAGTTTCTGCTACAAGACGAATGGGAATTCTTAGTTTTGTAGTAATTTTCTTGGAATAAACAAAAAAGCCGACCGAATTCATCCCCGGCGTTATTTAATCGCTACGCATTGTGATAATTTATATGTATTCAATTATATGATTTTCACAATTATAATAAATAGTTTTAATTTAAATTTAATCATAATGTTATAATATAAACTTATACAAAATAATGCATTAAAACCCTGCCACTGATCAGAAGGCAGTTTTGCTGTAATTATTTTTGTATCTTTTAATATTTTTTTAACTAAGGATTACATCTAGCCATCAAAAACGCGCTATTTTAATGCGTGTTTTTTTAATAAAAAATAAGTGGTTTTTACAAAACACGTCACTAAAATAACATGAATTTTATAGTCATCTACAGCATCATTAATAGTAGTAATGACACTTAAGATCGAAAAATTATGCAGGCAGGCTACGTTTGAAATATGTACTTTTGTAACATCTAGTCGTACACCTCCCCTTTTGACTGCAATCTATTAAACCAAAAGCGTCCACAAAAGACCAAACTCCTAAGGAATTTTTCTTACTGCAGTAGTAAGTTCTTATTGAGAGCTTTTCAACGATATATCATAAGTAGTACTTATTTTCATGGTACCAATGTTAGAGCCAAATAAAATTTTAATAAATTTTTTTTTTTCTTAAAGAGGAAGACCGACGGTTCGAATCAGACTTCATTTCCTTTTTTTAAACTTCTTTTTTTTATTTACATATATTGATTTATTAATAATTTGATTTGAACCCGTGATTTATAAAATATATTTCACAATAAATAATAACTCAATAATAACAATAAAAAAAAAGTCAGAGATTATTAGTGTATAATTGTATAGACTTTTAAAAATGTGTAAAATAAATTGTTAGGAATGTACGATGTAGGAGGTATACCGAATTGAAACGACTGGCACTAGAAGGGAATCCTGGAGAGCTTCATAAAACCCATCAAACGACTGAAGGCAAGAAAAAGATGATACCTAATTTAAATAGTCTTGTGTTTTGAAACATTTTTGGCGCGTTGTGCCGGACACTTTTGTGATAGACTTTTACACGGAGAAAAAAATAGCTAACTCGTAATCAAAAATCGTCTCGAGACGCTAAACATGCATATAGAAGAGGGTGACATGGAGCGAGAATTTAAACGAATATGCGTATAACATATCTAGAATGAGAGGTAGGAGAAAAAACATCGATGATTCGTCAGTGATTCCCAATACACTTTTCTTTTTGTTTTCACTCTCTCTCTCTTTCTGACTTACGCGTATGCGCATATACGTTTATATCAATATACAGTAAAGTAAGATGTTGATTCCATTCCTCTTTCTTTTTCTCTCTCTTTCTGTATACCGGTACGCATATATATATATATATACATTAATAAAGTATAGAAAGACTGTTGTTGAGTTCCGGAGCCAGTTACTTTGTAGATGTCGTTGTGCATACCTATACGTATTGAAGTGTTTGTTAAGTTGTTTATATAAGTTTAATTTTAAAACCAATTTCATTTTTATTATCAAATTATTTAATTAACTATTACACTATATTATAAATAGATTTCTTAATTAGTATATTAATTCCTTTTAATAAATAATCATATACATTAGAATCAAATATAATTATTAACCAATGATCGGTACACAATTTTTTAAGTTTTCACTTCTGTTCGCCAGTACCGCGATTGGTTTTTTATTTTTTATTTATATAAATTAAGATTTGTCCTTCTATCTATTTGGGCTTTGTTTGATTTTAATAATACACGGAAATCGATTCTATCCTATAGTCTCCTTCAATAAACAAAAAAAATTATTTTATTTAAAATAGCTACTAGAAGCAAAGGAATCCTGTCTGTAATTTTTACGATAAACATCTCGACTTTTTTTTGACTTCACTTTCTTTTCAATTTGTGTATTTTTTTTTTTTAAATATGTTTAAAATAATGATATCGATGCGATAAAATTTCATTTTTGTTAATTCAAGAGCTCAAAAGATTAAGACGCCTGGAAGAATAAGGGACTATAAACTGTACGATACTTATGATTATTTTACTCAACTCTAGAAACAGGAAACTTTTGAAATACCTTTGAAAATACGGGAATATTTCAATTTACGAGTACTTAACTTCGGGTAGCTGTAAGGAGAAAAGCTCTTGATATTTTTTATCAAAGTGTATTTTTAATAATTTCGCTAAACAGAACACATTTTGATAAAGAATGGTTCGAATATCGTAGGATTTCAATTTTAGTTACTTGATGGTGTCAGGGTATTAGGATGTTTGGAAGAACAAAAAAGCTCGACAAACCATTATACCATTCTTGTAGATCCGGAATCAGATCGACTGTAAATTGTAGTATGAAATAAGTAACATTTCATTTTTTCAAAATGATTAATTAATTAAGAGGACAGAGGATTTAGGATGTCTGAGGATGCATTTTTGTCGCTATTTTTGTGCTTCACACTTTTACTTGGAAACTCAAAACAATCCATAATTTTGAGTATTATTTAAATAGTTCAATTTCTGTAAATTGGGAGACAGGGGACTGGACCACTGAAAGTTAAGGTATTCCCATATAATTCAAAGCTCCTACCGTAAAAGTATAAGTACTCATATTTGGAAAAAAAAAAATCATTACTCGTTATAATGTTGGATGCTTCGATTTGCTGATGATATAGTAATTCTAGCAGAAAGTAAAAAAGATTTAGGAAACTTTGAATGGCATGGATGAAGTCCTACGCAACAACTACCGCATGAAAATAAACTAGCACAAAACGAAAGCAATGAAATGTAGTAGAAATAATGTAGATGGACCACTGAATGTAAAAATAGGAAGAGAAAAGATTACTGAGGTAGAAG
>JAAAKQ030242039.1:0-11088 GCA_010016005.3 Zanna intricata | reverse complement strand
GCGTTTCACATCAGGCAACCGTAAATGGTATCGTTTATCTGGACGTGCTTCAAAATTTTCTAATTCCTCAATTAGACCACTCAGCCACGGAGGCCGGCGCACAAGAATAATTAAATGAATAAATTAAAAAAAGGAATAAGTAAATGTTTGGTCGAATGTATATTTTATTATCTAGTCAAACACCCATCAAATGAATTTCTCATCGCCATGTATCGATTGCATGTATGCGATCGACTTATAAGCTTATATTCGTTAATAATAAATAATTGCTCATACGAGAAGTTATGTTTACCGATAAGTTATTATGGCAGCTTTCTTCAATATCAAAGGATTCCATTCGATTCCAGCTATGTTTTCTTTTTCACACGGTTGTAATTTTCATGTTACTAATGTACTTTTACTTTTTTAATTGTAAAACATGGTTTCAGTCACCTGCTTTCTATATATTCAGTAGGTGATCTCTTATTAATTGAGCCTTTGGCAGAGGAATTAATTCATTTTTTAGAAAAATAAAAATAAATACGGCTTTATTTCTTTTATTGTTATACTTTTTCAAATATTCAGTTGCAGTGAAACGGTAATGTTTTGCAGATTTTTTTTTGAAACGGGATCAGTCGACGAAAAGCAGAGGACCTACAGACCGATCCCGGATCTCCAGAGATGGCTGTGCTGAAAACATGGGGAACTAGGTTCCAAGTTGACCCAATCCTTACCGGTGACGTTTGTTTTAAGGCATACTTGTGCGTACAGACGCTGAGACTCTCCGCGGTTTGCGATTACTGCGGGGAGGAAGACACCGCGGAACGCACGGTGTTCGTGTGCGATAGGTTCCCGTAGCATAGGGAAGCATGCAGTTCAGAATTCGGCTTACATATTCCAAAGAACGTGATTGGGAGTATGCTTCAGACCGAAGCAATCATAGCACTCTGTGTCCACGATGCTGGTTAAGTCATCCGCACCAAGTTGGCGGAAGATGTCCAGGGGTGGATCACACCTCTCAGTCTCCCTTGCGGCACGTTCCCAGCCCCAAGAGGTCGAAGTTAAAATATATATATAAAACAATAGTAAAATATATTTTTTTTTTTTTAAATAAAAAAACTAGGAACAAGGCGCGAGGTAGCAATGGAGGCGCAGATGGAGACAAGACACATGGGGTGCTGTGATAATACCGTAAGATGGGCCCGGCATCCCATGTTGTAAAGGCAGCCGGGTTTTAGTGGGTAGGCCTGCAAGGGAGAGGACCACATGGTGGCTATAAAAGGTTTCCCCTTCTGAAAAAAAAATGTATATTTATAAAACAAACAATTATAAAAAAATAATAATATAAAAATTAAAAAATGTAGGATGCTAAGTTCAAGGCAAGGGATCAGCAATGGTTCCGCAGATGGAAACAAAACACATGGGATGCTGTGATAATACTGTAAAGTGGGCTCGGCATCCCATGTTGTAGAGGAGCAGGCCGATAAAGAAAAAATAATTTCATTTGAAAGATTCAGGATTTGAACTCTAGTCAGGCTCAGCTTAAAAATGTATTACAAAGTAAGAGTCTGTAATCAGGCATTAAATTAGGTAAAACAAATAAGTACGTTAGTGAGGTGTCAGCTGTTTGCAGATTTACTAATATGGGATAATCAGTATAATTTTTTTTTTTTTTTTTTTTTATTGTTAAGGAACTGCTAACAAATTCAACAGTTAATTTAATTAATAATTGGATTTCTTATTTCATTTTTAATATTTTTAATGTAAGAGTGAAAATTATTACAATTAGTCCTTTCATTCATTGTTAAATGGCCTTTTTGTTTGTACTATTTTAAAAGCTGGGTAACAAACATATAAAGAAAGATGAATGTAAATTGTAAATGGGTAGTAAAAAAGGCAGATAAAATAAATAGTTATTTTTTCAACTGGTAAAAGATAGTTTTTAAATTTGCCATGATATTTTTTGTTGTTATAATTATTATGTTATAAAAATAAAATTATTATTGCATATTATAACTATTATTGAAATGTAATTTTCCCTTCATATCTACCTTAGTCTGAATAACTGTAGATAACTAGAAAAGAATCATTAGGTGATTGTAATTGGTATGAAGTTCTTTGGTTGTACATATGTGCTTGTCAACAGTGTTGATTAGGTGTGTGTTCACATCAAAATTTCTACAGCTTATTATTATTAAGGTGATAAAGTGTATGTCAAGGTTTAAGTGATTAGTTTGGTTATTTTCAGGCTATCTATAATATAAAAAGCATTTTATGCTTTTTTTATATAATTTTTTTTTAAGACTATTGTAATTTTATTGATAATTTTTTTTATGATATAACAATATCATTTATGTTCAATAATGCGCAATTGATGACAGTTTGGTCAATTTTTTTATATTACGTTATTTCTGTTATTACGGTTACAAACAAAATTTATTTATTCTTTTATATTTAAAAATATTTTCAGAAATCTTTGTATCACAGGAAATTTAAAAAAAACTTATTAACTTATGAACATTTTGATCACAAGGTTAGTTTTGGGTGGCCACCTTATAAAAAAGATTACTATTTGTTCCGTAGACAGGTGTGCTCCCATTAAATTACCGCTTACAAATGACACAGTAACTTGAAATATATCCTCACAACCTCTTAACACACATCTGCCGGTCATCTGACCAAACCCCTCAAAATAATCAAAGGAGAAGGGAAGTAGAATAGATTACCAAAAAGATTGGATAAGTGATTAAGAGATGATTTACCTGCTGAAGAACCATGGAACATGAACAGACCTATAAAAGATGTGCTTCCCAGTATTATATAACAATCCTGTCTATAATTTCTCAAGGGATCAGGATGTCTTTACTCAAGATAGGAGTAGAATTTTACTGAATTGTGATTAAAGTACGAAATTGATGACACTATCCTAGTTCTTAATATCATATTTTTTAATGTAACTCAGAATCTGTCACAGCAAATTTTTATTACCGGTAAACAATCAATTATTAAATTAAAATAAAGTTTACAGAAATCTCTTTATCTGATTGAGTTGACTTTTTTAGCGTGATGTATAAGCTCTTGGCCAAAGTTACCTTTCTGCTAAGGAAACAGCTTACCCAATTTTCTTGATATTTAATCAAATAAGGAGGATCTAGGATTTGATCATCTATTCTCTACAACTCTAGTTGGATTATAGAGAGTAGGTGACGTACAAGGTAGCGAGCCTGGGAAGATGAATTGTCAGATTGAATCTGTGTTTTGAAGGATCACAGAATCTATGATCACCTGTGATCCTGTGTAATTGACCACTAAAATTATTCAGCAGATTAATTTTACTATTTGTTTTGCATCTTGCGATGGCATTATTTAAAAGAATAAAGTGCATAAGGTTAGGTTATTTGCATACATGAGCAGAATATTTTTTCTGTGGGTATTGGAGCTATATTGCTTTAATAGTTGCTGTTTTTTCTTCTTTTTTTTTTTTTTATATACATTCATTAACGTCTACATTGTTAGCTCACTGTATCGATAGTAAATATTGTGCACATTGTTATGAACATATATGATTTAAAACATATGTTTTCTTCATATTTAAAAAATCATTATTATAATATTTAGATGATGTTATGTTTAAACAATTCACACATAATTATTTTCATTAAATTTTTTTATCCTGTTTGATTTTAATTTTTTATATGTAATGTACGAGTAACTGAAGAATTGAATTAATAATTTTTGATGTAGAGTAAAATTTAGATTACACTCTCCATTTTGTTTCTATTCATTTTTTCAGCAGTCTTAGATTTTATTTTACAATTACTTTTTTCTGGTTAATTTAATGATTCAGTTCCATTCATTATCAGACCAGTATTGGATTTTTTAATGATGTAAAATTAAGAAACAAGATAAGAAAATTGTGTGATAATTTGAATTTCTCTATTGCTTTTACTGTATGAGTCTACAGATAACTGATCGATAAAGCTATACAGAATGTTTGTAACATTAATGGCAGCAGGAAATAAAATGAAGGGGAAATTATAATGAATGGTAGAGTATATAAAATTAGAAAGGAAAGCAGAATACTAAATCAAATGTTAAGAAAATTCCCATACAGGATGAAATGGAAATATAAAAGTAAGGAAGTATTACAACTGGTGCAAGTGAAGTAATGGAGGATATCATCATATTTAGAAATTTTAAGTTATAGAGAAGTGACAACACACAGAGGGTTATTACGGAAATTTCACATATTAGTACGAATATGGATTAGTTTGAATTTCACTACTTCTGTAATTTTCTGATGTAACATGATGTATTTCATACACCAAGTGGAGATAATGTTTATAATGCATCGCTTCATTACTGAAAGAATATTAATTTGTTTCTTTACATTCTCTGCCCAATCTTAGACTGAGATGCAGTAATCCCATGATATGCAAGAAGCACTGAATAGAGTTGATATTTTTGAGGTGATATTGTTCTCTTAGAGGGCTGTATTTTAGTTTGTTTACATGTTGATATTAAACAATATTTCATGTCTTGTTTTTTCCATGATCAAAGTCGAAGAACAATTAGTGCCAAATTTAAAAACATGATAAGTAAGAAATAACTTATAAATCACTCATAAGTGTGTGTGTGTGTGTGTGTGTGTGTGTGTGTGTGTGTGTGTGTGTGTGTGTGTGTGTGTGTGTGTGTGTGTGTAGAAATGCTAATTTATAGGTCTTGGTCTTTTACTCTGAAATAAAGTTTAATGATTTTAAACTGTAATGAATAAAAACTGATGTACTATCTAGAAATTAATTTGAAAGATATGCTGTATTTACAGAAAATAAATGCTTTTTAATTACTATAAAAATCTTACTTGTATACAGAATTCCAGTTGACATTTTGAAGGTTTCTTTTAACAGAAAGATACTGTACAATAATCCTTTTATAATGTAGGTGCTAATTAAAGAAAAAACTAGGTTGTGCTAATTCTGTTTCATCTGCATACTAATACTGGTTGACATACGATTTTCTCAGTAATTATTAATTTTTTTCTCTGTGATTAATTTCTTTGATTTCTATTATCTTCAAATAAGGTAAACCACAAATAAAATTCTCCAGTGATAGACCTACATAAAAAATTGTTTAAATCCACAAAAAATTACAGACTGATTATTCTTAGAATCTGTGTAGACTTGAGAGAGAGTCAGTGTGGGTGTTTTTTTTCTTTTTGAGATGATAGTAGATTAAACTGCATGACAGTATTTAAAAAGAGTTTACTAAAAATTATTTTTAATTGTCTTTGCTACCATTCTTAGTGATTGATAATGATATTTTTACTATGTGATTAAATCGTATTTGTTCATTTAAAGAACTACTGTGTTTTTGCATTTTTGTATATTTTGTAGTTAAAAGCGTGTTTAGGATGTGGTCTCTTTGTGTATGTGTAGAATAGCAAGGTTGTCAAAGTTATATATTTGTAATAGATGTTTTTGAAGCGGTTAGTAAACGTTCACCATGTTTCCCTAGGACATTTATTTGTTCATTTTTATTTAAAACTGCATCCCTTTTGATCAATGTAAAACATAATGCAATCAAAACAATTTAACTTATTTATTTTATGTATTCCAGAGCATTTTGTTGTGTGTGTATTGATTCACGCAAACAGTTAAAAGGCATAAAATTTCAGATTAAATATAATCCCTTTTTAAAAGCACATGATTCACTCCTTGCTGCTTACCAATAGTCCTCAATCAGTTGAATCAGTCGATGTACTTAAGTTTACAAAAACATAATATATACTTGTGCAACACATCTCTTCTAAATATTAATATTTGGATTAAAGATACTGCTAATCTACATGATAAAATAACTAAATAGTTGTAAATAAGTAATTCTTGAATACAACAAGAAATAGAGTGATTAATGGCTTATCTATAATGAATTGCTATGTAAATATATTTGTTATGATATTCGATCAGTAATATGTTGTTTTTGTCCTACAATAATTTAATCATTCATTGACCAACCATTCGGTTACAATAGAAAACATAATACAAAAAGAAACTGTAACAAACAAAAAAACCAAATCAACTTGAATCAGTTGAAACCCACACTCAAGATATCCATTAGAAGAGGTTCATAACAAGCCAGTCAAATAATTTTAGTTTAAATTTTTTCAAAGGAGCTTGGGAAGCATATTAAAAAATCTGATACCCCTTACCAACCAGATCTTCTTTAAATTGTAAGGCTACAAGGAACACTGCATCATGTTTATTTCTCATGTTATGCTAATGTACTTTTTGTCTCTGATCAGAATTGCTCATGTTACATTTAACATTTTAGATTTACATTCTCATTTTATTACAGACTGAAATAAAATTGTGAACAGTTAAAACTGTTATTTCTACAAATAATGGCCTACAGTGCCCAAACTGATATATTCATGATAATTCTACTTTTGATAAATTAGGATATCAGAAACATGACTTGACTGACCCCATACAAGCAAACCATATGTCAAGTGGCTTTGAAAAAGGTCTAAAATACACTATATGCAAATAGTCTCTTAAAATACAAAATCAACTTAAAAAAAAATTGGTGAGCTTATTGTAGTGAAACATGTGATTTCCAAGTAATAGTGTGGTCCAAATGAAAGCCCAGAAGTTTAACACTATCAACATGATTCTCAATTTCCCTCAGACCAAACATCATCACTTCGGTTTTGTTTTCATTTAATACAAACCAATTGGAGGAAAACCATTTTTTAGCCCTTAATAGCATCTGCACTTGAATTCTCTTCCAAGTTCATCTAAAAAATATTAATAATGAAAATAGTATCATCAGCATGCAAAACTGGAGAGAGCTTAAGATACATAGGCAGATCATTAATCTTGATCAAAAACATGAAGAGACCCAAAACTGAGCACTGCAGGACACCATGACCTCCACAGCTTCAAATAAAATCCCGTTAATATATATAGCTCCTTTTTTTTTTTCAATATGACTGAATTCCCCTAACACACGTTTGGATATATCATAAGCAAATAATGTTTGAAGAAGCATTTTATGAGAAATAATAGTCAGAGGCTTTGATAAATAAAAAAATGTAAGGAGTACCATATTTTTATTTTCAAATGCATCTAATAATAATTCTGTAATACTGATCAGGTGAGTACAAGTTGATATTCATTAAAGTATGTAAGCAGCTTATCATACATCAAGATCTCAATGACCTAGAAGAGACAGGATCAAGACTAATAGACAATAGCTGCTTGGTTCAATCATAATTCCAAACTTACATATAGATATAACTTTAATTAATTTTAGTGGTCTTGGAAAAACAGCCGAAGTAAAATATAAGTTAATTACTATAGTCAGGGAATACTAGTAGAAAAAAATTAATGTGTTAATGATGTAATGATTATCAACTATAATAATCAGAGGACCTTGAGTTTGTAAACCTCATAACCACTCTATGTACATCAGCTTCATTTACAGGCTCCTAGTTAAACTCATGAATTACTCCTGTTCAACCTGAACCCTTGAATAGCCATATACTATCATTATCATTAACATAACCTTCATTTGAAGCAATTGCTTTAATGTAACCAGTGCAATAGCAATTGAACTCATCACTACTGTTCCTTTTTCTGTTTAGCCTCCGGAAATACTGTAAGGTATTAATTCAGAAGATGAATAAGGTTACTTTGTATGTGAATAAGGTGTACTCTTGTACAATCTCAGGTCGACCACTCCTGAGAAGTGTGGTTAATTGAAACCCAACCACTAAAGAACACTGTTATCTGCAATCTAGTATTCAAATCCGTATAAAAGTAACTATCTACCTTTACTACGATTTGAACCTTTTAGAACTCTCAACTTCAAAATCAGTTGATTTGCGATGTCGCATTAACCACTAGACCAGCCCGGTGGGCTGAACTCATCACTACTAAGTTCAATCCCATTAACTTTAGCAGAGTTGCATTCATTCTGTATCACTGGCCATTGCAGCCTTACATTTGTTTGCAGCACCAGAGATATAAGTTTCATATGTCTTAGGTTTTTTTTGTTTACTTCATAAGTTTTATCAATTGCAAATAATTATTTTTAAATCAGACGTGTACTTTTCTAGAGATTGAAGTATTTTATTCTTGATTACTCGTAATTTACATTATATACAATTTAACAGTTTTCCTTTTATTACCCAAAACATTTAAAGAATTCCTCTACTCCAGAAAAAAATGAGATAAAACATGCAAGCTGTTTCAGAAACCAGTATCAGACATGAAGTCCAATTTCCCTCATTCATAATCAGCAAAAATAAGCAACACTTTCTGAATAGAAATAATAAAATGATGACCAGATAAATGATTAACACACTTTTACGACCTGTTGTTCCACCTTTTGAATATGTATTTTTGCACTTGTCATTTGATTTGATTCTAATGAAGAATCTTTTGGAAACAGAGAAGGAAATTTTGAAAAACTTTTTACCACCATCTGCCATAATTTTGATGTTGACACTTATGATCAAGTGCCTTTTTTTCTGTCACTGTTTCTAACAGATCTGCGTCCCATCCAAACAACTGATCTTTTCTCTTTTTTGCACATATAGAACATTTTGTATCAAACTCATGTATGCCTTCCTTTGAAGAACATTTGTAGAACATTTGAGTTTTCATCCATGTGCTTCTAATAGTAAAAAGGCACAGACATTCTGCTAACATTGCATCTTAGGTAATTGTGAGATTTTTCATCTCATTATATTAGAGATGAAAAAATGCATAATTGCCATTATAAAACTCATTAATGCATCTTTAAAAAACTGTTGATTTTTTATTTCCAAAGTGACTAAATGAAAAAAGAAAAATGTCATTAAGTTTTTAATTCAACACATTTATTGAAATTGTGTTGAGAATAGGACATGAGAAAAGAAGCTAAACAATAAATATTAGAATAAATATTGTTAAAATACCATATTACTACTAAAAATCACATATTAAGTGTTTATAAAATTTAACTGCAGTAAAATCAAAGTAGTATGTGCATGTCTGTTTGCTTGTCCAACTTTGACCGATAAAATACAAAAAAGTTTTTTTTTTGTGATTTTTGAAAATTGGAACCGATTGGACATTAATTCAAACAGATTTTTATGCTGTTTACACTGTTTCTGTTGTTTTCTTCCACATTTTACTTAACCGATCACAATTTCTAGAGCACCATGTTGTTTCACTCAAATATTTGATCTTCTAACTCTAAATGCCTTACCCTCTAATCTTAAATGTGTTTTCCACTGTTAGTTTATGAGAAAGCACAACTAAGTCACCTGCATTTTTTTTCCTGTTTAAACTTTTCTCATTCAAATTTCTGAGTACCATTAAAAAATTTAAAATTTTATAATTAGCGGTATAATTATTTTGTAATCACCAGCAGCATTATGGGTATTTATGAGCCAGGCTAGTTGTAAAAGGAATTGAGAGACCCAAGTCCAGATCTCCCCAAGATAGGTTCATCATTAAAGCATATAAAAGAAAATGCCTCATTATTTACCTCCAAGTTTTAACCATTTCTTTGAAAAGTATTTATTCCTCCATACAGTTATTCTAGTTATTATAATTTTGCAGAAAATTGTGTTCTATAATAAGTTTCTGTCTTAATTATTGTACGAAACTATAACTGCCAAATTTTGTTTGTTGTTTAAATTTCCATTTTGACTGCTGTACGCATATTGTGTATAAAGGATAAATGCTTTGGAAAAATTTATATCTACAGTCATATAAAATTAAACATATCTCTTTAATGTTTACATGTACCCGTGCAGGCCCTTCAGTAATTTTAAATTATCAACAATTGAAATTTTTTGTATCTCTTCAGCTGTGAATTAACAGTCATTTTATATAAGTTAAAACCATCTTTTCATTTAAGAAGCTAAACAAACAGTTTCTTACGGTTGGGAATTGTTGAACCGGGTAATTATATTATTTAAAAAACACTTGGTGCCCAAATGTATTGTTGAAGAAAAAATCAAAGACGATTAATAATGCTCTTATGATCCAGATCATTTGCTCATAGAAGTTCAGTACTACAGTTTGCTTTGTTTTTTAAGTTGATGACAGATTACCCTGCAATAACGTACCATGATTTTAAACTTTCGTCTTTGTCACACGTGGAGATAACATTAGGCTCCTTTGGTGTTTATGTCTTTATTACTTATCTCTAATCTCAATAAGTAGTACTTTTTGCAGTTTAATTTTAAGTTTTCTGCAATTTCCTGTTGATAAAAACTATTTTTAGAACAGCAGCCTCTTAATTCTGTAATAACTAACAATTGCGTATTATGATCTTGCCCATATTTTATTAGTGTATAACTCTTGTAATTGGCATAATATAGCAGAGTTGGATAAGTATCATGTTGACATTTACTTAGTTATTTCTTATTTTGGACTTAACGGGATTTTTTTTTTTTTTTTTTTTTTTTTCAGTAAATGTTAATTTGTTCTCTTGTCATCGATAGGCAAGATAGAGAGAGATATAAATTCCATAATATGTTTTTCTTAATTGAGTTGACTGTAAGAATTTTTGTTGACCTTGGAGTATAAGTTAGGATCATTTTCAAAGAAATATCAATGTGCTGTTCTGTTCTTTTGGAGTGTTTTATTATTAATGTAGGTAATTTGTTTGTTTTTTTTTTTGTATTTAAGTTGCAAGTATTTTACACATGAAAACAGCTTTGTTTTAGTATAATTCTCTTATTTTTTTTTTTTTTTTTATTTATGATTCTTCTGATATTTAAGTCCATGTTTTTGCGTATATGGTGGCCTTCACTCTAAAAGTTCACTTTCTTGACAAACCGGACAAATGTCAAGTACGTTCTTTATACTCTGGAATGTCCTTGATATATTGATATATTGTATCTTTAAATGTTAGACAAGTATTTTATTTTCATCTTTGTTTTTCTTAAAGTTTAATCTATGTAACGGTTTTGTTATTTTCATATATATAAATCATTAAGCATATTAGTAACGCTATACTATTTATTTGTTTATACTTTTTTTTTTTTTGTCTTCAGTCATTTGACTGGTTTGATGCAGCTCTCCAAGATTCCCTATCCAGTGCCAGTCG
>JAAAKQ030242006.1:0-11088 GCA_010016005.3 Zanna intricata | reverse complement strand
TATATATATATATATTTTTTTTTTTTTTTTTTTTTTTTTTTTTTTTTTAATAGATTTTTTTTTTTTTTTTTTTTTTTTTTTTTTTTTTTTTTTTTTTTTTTTTTTTTTTTTTTTTTTTTTTAATATACAAGAGTATTTTGATTAAAAACTAAATAGACTGAATTTATAATTCGAACTATCATTCACTTATCTTATTAATGGTTTACAAAAATCTTCAGTATCATATTTATTTGAAGACCCAAATAAATAAATATTTATTTGAAGACTTTACAGGAAAATAACATGTAGAGTTAATTTTTCTTAAAAATGAAGTGTTTATGAGTTCTGGGTGCCAATAAAATAGGCTAACACGATTTAGCAAACCTGATTGGAAAGATGTATTTAGTAACAGTTATAACATAGGCGTACAGGGAAAGTACATGTCAATACATAAACTACAAGGAAGCAATGTATCACTACAACCAATGACCCTATCCAGCAAGTGAGCTCATATAAGAAATCATTTTTTGAGTATATATTTCATCATATTAGAATTTTGAATAGTTTGTTTTATTGAACGTTTTAAAGTTATCACATGCTTACAGTATATTCAATTTAAAATGAAGCCGGCCTCTGTGGCGCGAGTGGTAGCGCCTCGGCCTTTCATCCCGGAGGTCCCGGGTTCGAATCCCGGTCAGGCATGGCATTTTTCACACACACTACAATTTATTCATCTCATCCTCTGATGATATACCTTAACGGTGATTGCAGAGGTAAAAAAAAATTTTAAATGAACAATTCAACCGAAGAAAAAACTGTGAAACTGTGTACATCTAGTTCAAGAATGAGTGATGCCAACAGAGATTGTTACGGATTAGGCTAGTTTTTCACATCAAGTGTTGCCTGAAAAGAGAGCAAAAAAAATTATAAAATGATTTTAACTGAAATAACATATTATTTTATTTGACTATTGATTTCGTTTGCTAATTTGTTGAAGGAAGTTTGGAACTGAAAACGGTTACAAACAGTAGAGCTTTACTAACCCGGTTAGAATCAAAACAAATGACATCACGCGTGAAATTTGTGTTCATCAAAAGGATTTTATTGCCTTATACTGTGTAGAAGATGTTGGTTAAAGAAATATAAGCAGTTATAAATCAAACAAAGAGACCTGTTCAAGATTATCATTTTCAAGGCTGGCGTTGCACTTACACAGCTGCAGTAAACTGTCCACACAGACTGCAGTCACGTAAACACATTTTAGAAATTTATCATTTGAGTACTTTTATCATATTAACACGACTTCACCGACATGTGCTGCACTTCATTGGTTTTAAAATGAACTATTCGCATTATCGATAGGCTGCAGCTAACAGCTGGAGATATCAAGAATAAAATGTTACCAGGGTACTAAAAGAAGATTCTTAAGTTTTGTTGAACCTAAATTTTGTCAGTAAACGTGACCGAATGTCATATTCATGTCCAGGATTTCTTCTCATTACACCTGAAATTATTGAACATTTAGTGAATGAAACAAACTCTTATTATTCACAAGTCTCTGAAAAAAACCGATCTTACAAACCGAAATTTACAACGATTGAACCAACCGACATAGTAAAATTGTATTTTCTGAGTTTGACCATGCTAATTCCAAGAAATAAGAAAAAATCTATAAAAAAAAACGTATTGGAGACTATTACGTTCCGCAGTATTTTATGAAATGATGGCTAGAGACAGATATTTGAACATTCTTAGTACGCTTCACTTTGCTAATAACCATCAACCACTTGGCCTTATGCTTTTTTCAAAATTAAAAATTATTAGACAGAAATAAAATTTCTCAAATGTGTTTTATCCTTTTCAAAATATGAAGTTTACATTTAAATTGACCCTAAATACATATATTAATGAAGAAGGAAGAAATGCAGAAAAAAAAAACAGATCCTGAAGAAGAACTGTTAATTAATAAGAGTTACTACTTGTATAAAGAGAAATACACAGATCTGACAGTTTCCTAAGAGTATTGCAAAATTAAATTACATTTAAAATTCAGCATCGTATTAAGTTTGCTCCTCATGTAATTTCCTGGTAAAATTAAAGATTTTAGACGGTAAGCTGTATAAATCCAATATCTGACAATGAGGGAAGAGAAATAGAGAAAAAATCAAATTATTTACAGATAATAATATAAACCTGTACAAAAACAAAACTTTAATGTTTTATAAAAGAAACAAAAAAACAAGAAAAATATTATTTGAAACACACTACTAGTGAACATTTTTATTTTAATAATGGATTAGATTAACCACATTCTTCTTAGGAAAATTACGACTAAAAAAGCATGTTCTTTCCCTGGTAAATCTTACTGCCAGATGAACAAATTTTAAGAAACATAAACAATATAAAATCATTTTCATGTGTTTCCTAATTTAAAAAGGTTTTAATTTTTACATTATGTCAGAGGTCTGTAAATAAAGTAATGAGACTAGCTTTTTTTTGGCAGCCAAAGTGGCAGCACTGTAAACTTACTAGTAAAAACATATTTTTGATTAAATGAACAACTGATTTATATTAGGTATTAATATTTTTAGTCTATTGTGGCCATGTAAGATGTAAACAAACTTTTTATGAAATGAGTCCTTGTTGTGCATTACAAAAATGAGTGGTACTAATTATGAGCAATGTTAGGAAATCAAGTTTTGTGTTAAACTCGGCGAGAACGCAGATGAAACTTTTTTCAAAAATAAAAAGAGCATATGGAGATAATGCTCTGTCACAAGCTCAAATTTTTAGGTGGTTTAAAGCATTTTCAGATGGCCAGGAATCAGTTTGATCTTCTCCAACTGATTCCTGGCCATCCACTTCTGCTTCCAGACCGGAATGTTAATGTCAATGCTTCCAGGGTGTTGACATTAACACTCTGGAAGACCGTTAATGTCAAAAAGTGACGACAATATTGAGCGAATGAGAGAATTACATTGATATGACCGGCAATTAACTGTCAGAATGATTGCAGAACAATTGAATTCTTGAGAGGGTGTGGAAAGAACTGCCTACGTGAGACCATCAATGACAATCGGATGCTGCATCATGACAACACACCTTTTTACACTGCACTCTCAATTAATGAGTTTTCAGCAAAAAAACATTCCTGTAGTTTCTCAACCACCTTATTCATTTGACTTGTCCCTGTGACTTTTTCCTGTTCATGACTTTAAAAACATCTCAAAGGACACCATTTTGAAACAGTAAAAAACATTTAAAAAAAAAAAAAAATGTAACCAACCATTTGAAGTACATTCTGGTTTCTGAGTTTGTTGAGTCTATGGAGGTTGGGAAAACAGTTTGAAGCATTGTGTAGCTTCCCAAGGGAACTATTTCATTGGTGATAGAATCCATGTATAATTAGATTGCAAATAAAACGTTTTTCTGAACCCGTCTCATTACTTTATTTACAGACCTATATTTCATAGTAATTGACAATATTTTCTTTTTTTTTTTCAATTAGTCTTTCAAAGTTAAAAAGGTCTTTAAAACTCATAAAAGTATATTTAACCCCCTTTTCCCCTAGAGTCTTCTCATTTATGTGAATTAATCAGCAATCACAGAAATAAAATACTTATAAATTTAAGAAACAGCTCTTTTCTAATAAACCTTTATGCATGTTTGTAAAAAAAAAAAAAAATAATAAAAATAATAATTATGGTAAACATAATCTGTTTTATAAAATACTCAACTATGTATCCATTATATAATATAAAATATATATATACATACACAACATATAAAATATTTATTACTTTATTTAATTTATATATACAAAATTATTAATAAAGCTAATATTAATGTTCAATATAAATAATGTATTAATATAAAAAGTGCTAAGTCTGACGTTACACCTTACACACAATCACTCTCATACATATATATATATATATGTATAATATATATATATATGTATATGTACACAAATAACAAAAATTATGGCATCTTATCAATTTACAAATAAATATATATCCCAACATACTTATTCATCTTAATAAACTGGGCAACATCATATTTTACGTTTTAAAAAATAGAGAGGGCACAGCCACCATCCTTTAAAGGATGGAGTTAATATATGTTTAATTAGAAACATACTTGAGTTATATATAATTTTATTCATCTTGGTAAGACAAAGAACTGTAATAAAATGTTTTTATGATAATCCTATCTAAACTAAAATTATCCAAATTAGGTTGCATATCGCATGAAATTATATACATAGATAAGTTCATATACACAGTATTCAGAAATATAAAATACATATAATTTTAAATTAATTGTGCGATACAAAATACATAATAGTCAAGCGTAAAGTTCAAGTCCTCATTTAATACCTCACTATTGCTAAAAATAAAAAGCCTACCAATATCCAGCCAAAAATTGTTTCTGATTATGGCTATTTTATATCAAACGATTAACATAACAAAGTGGTATAGGAAGTTTAAAGCTGGTAGAACAAATATTAATAATGAGCAGTGGAGCAGAAGACCATCAATTGTAACAGATGAGTTTGTTGACAAACACAAACAGCCTGATTTGCTAAGATCGCCGTTTGACTACGGATGAACTTCGTAAAATGTACACATTATGAGCTCAAGGATGAAGAATTCCTAGATTCTACTGTGATTGGGAACATAACCGGGTGCTAGCTACATACCAGAACCCAACAGGCAATCTATGCAGAGACAGCATACTGGTTTCTCATTGTACAAAATAATTCATGACTTTTTCCTGGGATCGAAAAGGAATTTTGCTTACAGATTCTTACAGATCTTGCAGAATCTGTTGGCATAAATGCCAAACAGGCATTGCAGACAATGTATGTTAAACTATCATCTATGTATGTTAAATCTGTTGGCATTTATGCCAACAAATACTGTACGACTGTCTGAACCTTCATTGGGCAACTCAAAACAAAACGTAGCTGACGAAGGGAGTATATCTGTTGTACAATAATACTCCGTTCCACACTGTATACAAAACTGTAAATCTCCTCAACAGTTTTGATAAGGATATTCTGAATCATCATGCCCACAGTCCTGATCTGGCACCAAGTGACTTTTGAACCTTTTTAAAAACTATATGAGCAGAAAATCATTTTCAATTAATAAAGGAGTGATGGTGTGAATGGTCAAAGGAGATGGCAGCAGGGACGTGTGACAAAGGAATGCGTAAGCTGATCATCTGGCTGACTAAATACTTGGAGGAACTGAATAGTGAAAATGTAGAAAAATTGGTGGTGTACTTGTGTACACCACATTATACCATACGTTTTATTAATAAATAAGCATTTTTTGATTTCTATAAAATGTTGAGTTTACTTTCCGAACGTACCTTGTATACTAAATATTATACAAATTAAGTATTCATGGAGAGATTATTAAATATTCAAAAATAGTTCTATTAATGACTGATAGATAGCGTTAGAAGAGAGGTGAAAGTTTATAAGATAGGGGTGACCTATAATGCATCAGTGAAAACATAAATACCAAACACTGGTTAATATTAATAATCATATCAAATATATCCTTTCACTAATAAAAGAAATATTATAAACGTAAATATTTTTTATAAAAAAAAAAAAAAGTTTGTACATGAAATAAAAAACAAATAAATAAAAAATGTAATAACCATTGCATCTCGGCAGAGGTCTATTTGTAACTAATAAGAAACTGTATATCTGTTCTACACCTGACTAAAAATTACATAATTTTTTTTTTTTAAATTTGAACATAACTGAATCTTGATTATTTTAAAAAATGGAATAATTATGAAAATTATTAGTCTTATGTTTTTAATTTTAATAATTTTATTTATTTACAGAATTCCTTTCCTTTAATGCAAGCAAAATTTAAACAATGTAACACAATCAGTAAACCAGAATGCTTACATGCTGTAGAAAGGATGACAAAAATCAAAGAATTGAGACTGGAAAAAATAATTGAAAAGAGAAAAGAAAATTTTTAAGAAAAAATTTAAGTCCTAATTGTGAAATTAACCAGAATATCTTAACATCATCAAACAAAGAAATTTAACATAAATTAGACAAAAAAAAATTATATAAATAATAAACTAAAATAAAAGAATTCATGCTGGCTTTTACAGACACTTAAAAATAATTGAAAACAACAGACCAATAAAAAGAATCTTCTTTAACTTTCTAATTAAAAGACTACAATAATTAAAAAAACTAAAAATACAACTGGTTTTGAGAAATTGAATAATATAAAGAGAAACTAAATTTAAAAAAGGAAAGAAAATTTTTGCAAAAAGAGCATGCCTAATTTGGTCAGAAAATAAACAGAACACTGACAGAAAAGGAGAAAAAATGCAAAAGTTGTTTTTAATAAATCTACAGGTGTTCAAAATGAAATTTTTGAACACCTGTTATTTTTCTTAATGTATAGCATGATAGGATAATGATATTGTGCTGTCTGTGATTATTGTTGTGTTGATCAAACAGTAGTCAGCCTGTTAGTTAAGAACAATTACTGTAAAAGGTTTTGAGAATTGAAGAAAAATAACAACATAAATGGCCTAATGGAACCTAATCTTATACACGCCTACATGGGCGTGTATAAAGCTGATCTCAGCCATCTGACTTATAATATGTGTCTCAGCTGTCTGTCATAGTATGACAGAAGACCGTTCATCACACATGCGTATTAGTTGAAGGTCATTGACTCATTCATAAGCCTTTAGCCTTCCCCCTCTTGTTCAATGAGTCTGTAGTATTTGTGCGTCATGGTGTATTCAACTGATCAGTGTCATTTAATTGTAGAGGAAGATATTTGCACAACTTCAATCAATTTGAATTAATTTGAATAAATTTTGATTGTTAGACGCGGTGAGGTGAGGTGAGGTGAGGTGTGGCGAGTCTAAATCAGGAGAGGCGATTAGGCTAGGAAGTCAGATGTGGCAAGCCGAGGTGAGACCACCACTGGAGAATAAACAGCTAGAGAGTAAAGAGAGTGAGGTTATCGGTGCATCACTAGTTAAAAGAACAAATGATTGAATTTGTACGGATACCAATTGAGGTACGACGTCTCTGTTCTCGCGCTAGTTATCACATCAAATCTGCAACTTCCGTTCTTTGATTTACTTCTAATATAATTTTAATAATATTACTTAAAATGCAGTAATTCATTAAACAATTATTATTTCTAATATTGCAATGTCTTTTTTTCTTTTTTATAAAATCTGTAAATTAATAATTTAAGCCAAAATAGTTTTGTTTGTTAATCGTATTATAAAATACTCTAAATAGGCAGTGGTAGATTTACGAAGAAGCAATTGCTTGGGGCCCTGCTTGGATAAGGGTCCCCCGACACGAGTTGATTTTTTTTTTTTTATTAACATTTCAATTTTAAGTTCCTTAAGAAATTTTAATTAAACTGTAAATATTTATGTGTGTAATGCATAAATATATCTATTAATGAAATTAAAATTGTCTTCATTTTATATTTTTGAGAAAAAAATATGGGAGGGGGCGAAAAATGTGAGTTGCTTGGGGCCCCTTTAGAGCTAAATCCTGCACGGTAAATAGGTATCATTATAGCTGTTTTATCTGATAAATAAATGCTTCAATATAAATGCAAGGAAAAAAAAATTGATTTGTGAAAGGTTTTAAGGAACATATCCTAAAATAATGTTCCTGCAAAATCAACAATTCGAGATATAGTGAAAAAGTTGTGAACATCTGGCTGTTACCACCTGATGCGAAGAGAGTGAAATGACCGACTGTTTGAACTCCAGAAGTTGTCGCTGATACAGCGAATCATATTAAAAGGAGTCCTCACATGTCAACACAACAATTAGCCTGACACGCAGGAGTTTTCTCAAACATTGTGTCGACATATACTTCACGGTTTACGAATGAAAACCTATGGTGCGAATGTTGTGCATGATTTAAACACAATAAGGGTACAAGAGAAAATTACTGCCAGTGGCAATATTAGTGAAGGATTTCTTGATCCTCTTCATTTCAACAGATAAAGTATGGTTCCATCTATCAGGCTACATTAATTCTCAGAATAATCAGTACTGGACTACATAAAACCCAAATGGAATCGATCAGAAGGAACCGCTACATGATTTAAAAACTGGTGTTTAGTGTGTAATTTCTGGAAGCCAAACCAACAGACCAAAATTCTTTTAAGAGACTGTTAATGTTGACTTCCATTTATAATCAAATGAAGAATTTACACATAATCTAACTCCAGAAGAACTTTCTTACAGATACTTTGAACAAGATGGAGCGACTTGCCACACTTTTCGGCCTTGAATCCACCAAAATTTCACAAAGGACAGAACAATCAATAAGGACTTGTGAACACCCCGATCTCAAGACTTATTGCCTTGCGATTTTTACTTCTGTGCCTATCTGAAAGATATAGTCTACAAGAAAATCCCACAGATGTTAGAAGATTTGAAGGACAACATACAACAAGAGATTGTCAGGATTCCAGTTTTTTTGAACACGGTTTGCAACAGTTAACTTTGTATAGCAGTTGGTGGTGAGTATTTTGAACAGAGACTTTAAAATTACAAATGTAAGATAGTAAATAATTATTTTTTCAAAAGTACTGTAATCGAGAATCAATAAATGTAAAAATTTAATATAAATTTTGCTTTTTATTTAATAATTTTTTATTCCCTGAGGCTGATTTTATTCGGCCCATTCAATAATATTTGCCAGATTGTACTAATTATAATATACTCTAAGAAATAAAATGTTATAAATCAGGTTCAGGTATTAAATTATTGAGCTCAAAACATTCCTTTCACTAATAAATATTTACAATAATAATAAAACAGTATCAAATTAGATATAAAACTAAAAATAAATAAATAGAATTTCAATAGGATATGACTTGCTTTCAACAGAAGACATAATTAATGTTTTTAAAACCATTAGTCTTACAGGTTTTTCATGTAATGTTAATGAACAATTACAAATTCCTAGAGATCAAGAATATAACATTACAAATCTTTATTAAATCTATATTAAATAACATTAAAAAAATAATAAATTAGTAATAATAAACAAATAATAAAAAGATTATAGTAGATCTACCCTATCCACAACTGTTAAGTTTTATAATGATGAGATTCACATATAAAAATCAACTTAAAATCATATAAAGCCACATAATTATTTTTTTGAATTGCCAAAGCCGAACACAGATAAATTTTATATTATACAGAAAAATTACAGTAGTCATGTCTTTATATAAAATTTACAAATGGATAAAAATCTCTTCATGTACATTAAGAAGATGTTATAAAAATCTGCTTTCAATGTAATAACAAGTTGCTGAGAAGCTGATAGATATAAGGTAAAAAAAAAAAAAAAAAAAAAAAAAAAAAAAACACAGCTGATGACGTTAAGTACAAACAGTTTTATGCTTAAGTAAACGTAAAGAATTTTGATGAAAAATCTTTTAACTAATTTAAAATACTTACATAATATTTTCCAAATCAGATGACTAAAACTTTGAGCTAATTTGCGGTATCATGTGCTACAAAAAAAAAAATATGTATAAACAGAATGAAAAAAAATAATACTGTAAAGAGATCATTAATCTGTCTTAAGGGCGTTGAAAAAAAGACAGAAACAGAAAGAGATAAACAACAATCTATCGTCAAAAATAAAGTATTATTTTATTTAAGTGAAAAAATTAATATATTATTTATTAAATTTCTAAGGTAGAATTTTTAAACATACCTTTCATACTATTGTGTGGATATTTTGTGTAATATTGTAATTCTATTTTGTGCTAACAATCTTCGAAAGAAAGATTGTTACAATGAAAAACCTAAAGATAAAAAATTAATATTACAAGAGAACACATGGACCATCATATTAAGCTGTGGAAAGAAGCCGGTGGATCTAATAAAATCATATTTAAAAAGAGAAATAAAATAGGAGATTCTTTCGGTAAGATGGAGAAAACTTACCAAGAATTCCATCCACATTATGTTTTACAAATTCCAATTGTGGATTTATAACAGTGGAATCCAATCACAGAGATTAAATAGAAGTTTTCGACATGTTTGGGAGTAGCTGATAGAGAGACCCAGGAGGTAGGATGCAGTCTAATTACACGTATTTAAAAATAATTATAGGATAAATTTACTGAACTGCACCTTTGGAGCGATTTGTGTGGAGGACGGAATCAAAATATTAAAATGATATTAATACTATTAAGAAGAGTTAAAGAAGTTCATCCTACATTAAAAAAGATCATTCTACAGTAACTAATTCCCGGGCACAGCTTCCTGCCAAACAATGATTTTGACAAAATTGAATCTCTTTTATCTACACAACAGAGAATGTATCTTCCATAAAATTACATCATGAAGCGATGCAGAAAGAAGAAACCACTGATAATTAAGGAAATAGAAAACTATAACTTTTTTGGAATCAGGCAGCTAGAAGAAATTATTTTACAGGAAGAATATAAATAACAGAACTGCAAAATTGGTTAAAAATAAGGAAATAGTTTTAAAGAAAAAAACAAAACATTTTCAGTATCTGTAGAAGAAGAAGATTTCATTGTTGATGGAGTTGAAAGTGATTTAAAAGAAAAATTTAGTTGGTATCCCACTGTTAGACATGATAAAGAAAAGACAAATTGCATTTTACTTCAGTTTTTTTAGAATAAATAACAGTTCATGAGTAAAAAATTTTTTGATTTCTTCCAAAGTAAAAAAATTAAAGGCAAACCGTTCCCACAATTCCAAGAACACCTAAAAGAACTGAAGAAATAACAAAAAGAAAGAGAAATTTTAAGAACATAAGAAAATGAAAAAAAGGTTTTAAGAAGCACCAAAGTGCAAGAATGACAGAGCTGAATTTTCTGAAGAATGAATTAAAGAGATATCAGTAAGAATGAAGAGATACCGGGCAGATAGAAAACAAGAAAAAAAACATTAAATTGGGTGCGTGGATCTACGCGATGTGTGGCGAGATTTGAACGTGACATCTTCTCGGACTTAGTGTTTGAAATGGTTACTGTCGCAATTATCGAACAAAATAAATTGAACGTCTTTGTACATATT
>JAAAKQ030241995.1:0-11088 GCA_010016005.3 Zanna intricata | reverse complement strand
TGAACCTTAGAACTCTTGACTTCGAAATCAGCTGATTTGCGATGTCGCGTTAACCACTAGACCAACCCGGTGGGTTGCAAACAGTTAATCTTATTTTCAAATTTATGTTACTAAATATCTTGAGATTTGTATTCAATATATGAATTTACCTAAGGAAAAAATTAAAAGATGATTATGTCTTTTTCTGTTTTAAATATAATCAAATCAGTTTATATAATAAAGTAGTTCTTATCTCAACATTTTTTAAAAATAAATATCTCCCAGTTTATTTACATATTGAGTAAAAATTATATGTAACCAAAAATATTGTAAAACTTTGTTAACCAGTTTTAATTGAAAATAAATTTCAGTGTTTGTTTTTTTTTTGTATTTCACTTTTGTATCTCACATATTTATATTTTACTAAGTTGGAGAATTTCATATTGAAAGAAAAATAAAAAACATTTAAGTACTAAACACTGATTTGACATAATTCAACAATTACTATTAGCAACCAGTATTGTAGTTCATATTACAGTTTGTATTTGATAATTGCCTTATTGTAGCTAAATACTTTTAAAATAATTTAGAAGTGAGAAAAATATAATTTCTCTACTTTATGTCTGTCTATCCTATTCCTATGTATTTGAAACTGTGTTTTTTACTTAATCTGTTTTATAAGTAATGTTTATTTATTTGTTACAGTGCAAGTTTTATGTTGTCCACTGCTGGTTTTACTTGTGTTGCATTTGTTGCTGGTGCTTTAGCTTGGTGGGGACCAAACTTTCTTTTAAATGGACTAAAATTACAGCAAGGACATCAAAATGATGAAATTAAAGAGTAAGTTGAATTATAAAAAAATTAAAAAAAAAAAAAAGCTGTTATTTTACTTTTTACTTCAATATTAGTCAGGCATAGCATTTTTCACACGCTATAAAATTTCCATTTCATATTCCCATGCACAAGCTACAAAACTTATATGGTGAATTATCATATTAGAAAAGAAAAAAAAATTATGATTTTGATATTTAAATTTAATATAAAAATTTACATCTTTTTCTTTGTTTCTATGCGTAATTTTTTGGTTTATTAATTTTTTTTTTACATGTCTTGATAGCCAGTAACTTAAGCTCAACTTCCTGATTTGTTTACACTAGCCTTGTTTGACTATTGCTTATTTTAATTACAGTATTAGTTTACAATATTATTTTGATTATAACCTACCTTTTCTAGTTTTACTTAATGGCAATTTGTTATTGATCAAATTAGATCTATACTGATCAACATAGATCTATTTGGTACCACCAGCTGATTTAATTTGTAATAAATACTATTCATTAAATAACTTCTTTTTTTTTTGTTTAACCTCCAGAACCACAATTAAGTATATCTTCAGAGGGGATGAGATGAATGAATTGTAGCGTGTGTGAAAAATGCCATGCCTGGCCGGGATTCGAACCCGGGACCTCCGGATGAAAAGCCGAGACGCTACCACTCGGCTACGGAGGCCGGCACTAAGTGACTTGGTATCATATACGTTCACTGGATATACATTGAGTTTAGTTAAGAGAGCTTCTCATATCTTTTTAAATATACTGCATTTTATTTATTTATTTATTTATGTATACCAGGTTACAAGAGTAACAGCACACTGACATGATATGAACAGTATATATCAACAGAGTTGCCAGGGCAACCATGTGCAGTCTGTTGAGTAGATGTATCTGTAAATTTGTAGTTTTGAAAAGACTCAGGCCAACCACTCCTAAGATGTATGGTTAATTGAAACCCAACCAACAAAGAACAGTCTACCATTCAGATCCATGTAAAAACGACTGTCTTTACAAGGACTTTAACTTTAGAACTCGAATTTGAAAATTAGCTGATTTTGCGATGACAAGTTTAATTATTAGACTAACCCGGCAGGTTTATTTATTTTTATATTTTTTGGTACTCTTTAATATCGCAGTACTTTTTAATAATTTGTATTCTTTTATTTATTGCTTGTAAAGATGAAATTTTTATCATTTATACTTTATAATTTGTTTATTTTTTAATAAACATATTTAAAAACTATTACTGGAACTATTTATTATTAAACTATCCAATATTGCTGGATCTGTTATTTAGAATAAATAAATATTCTATTGTAGCTGGTATAAATAACCACATCAGGAATGAGCTGGTATTTTTTTTATCCCTATTAAAAAAAAATAAATAAATAACAACTCAAAATAAATAACAGTTTTTAAGGGTGTTCTGAATTATTTGAGCACATATTTCTGAACACAGAAAATGAAGTTGTAGAAATTTCAGATTTTTAAAATTTCTTTTATTATTTATTTATTAATTTCATTGATAAAGTTTTTTCTGTAAAAGAAAATCATTTAATTTTAAATAAACAGATTGTAAAATCGTTTAAATTGGTCAATAATTTATTAAATTGACAATAAAATAATAATAAGCACTTTCCTAATATGCTGAAATATTGTGTTGAATTAACAAAAGCAGTTCTATTGCATGGTTTGATAAAGTTGGGTATTGTTATTTTTTTAACAATAAGTGACTACTGTTTTTAGCAAAGGATAAGTTATAACTTTTTACTTACTTATTACCCATCTGTATAATTTATATTAAAGGGTGCCAGACTCTGAACTATCAGCCCACTTTTATACCTTGAAACTCATTCCAATTTTTTAAAGATGTTCACAAGAGGTGATGTTATATTTTAGGTTGGAGTATTTATACATGCCTAATATTGAACAGTTCTGCCAAGCATAGTGTTTTATTAAGATGTTTCAATGAAAAACAGACAGCATAATTTTATTTCTTGTTTATTTATAAACCGAGATATTATAGGATGTTAATAGAATTTTTGAATTTGAATTATTTGACTTTATCATAATAGTAGTTGTTATTATATTTTAGACCAGTGATTCTCAACTGTTTAGTGCCACTACCCCAAAAAGTAAAAAAAGTATATATATATATATATACATAATGAATGTTTTACAATCCCCCTCAACTCCGACCCAATGAAACCTAGTCAAAATGATTTAGTTTTGTTGATACTGACAAGTATGAACATGCATTTATGAAATGTACCAACGTGAGCAATTTACAGGTTCCAACTTGATGTGGTACGAGTATGTGCTCCCTGTAATTTTATCTGTTTGCAAAATATTCACTGTGAGTGCATCATGTTCAAACATGCATATAAGTTTAAACATATCGTTCTCTCAGCAGTATAAAAGAGATGTAAGGAATTGCAAAATGTCAGTTTAGTTAAGAATGCAATGCAGGCATCTGGCGCCTTTTTTAAGTTTTTAAAAGTATATTTCATTGGTTTTACCTCATTGGATGGAAAGCCACAGTATGTTTGTTTGCTTTTGTCCTCTCCAATGAAAGCATGAAGCTATGAGAATTAATTTGATACTTAGAAACTAAATATCTGGATCATAAAAACAAATCCTTGGAATTTTTTGAAATAAAACTGCACTTTCAGAAATCAACATCCATACTGATAAAAGTACACTTGAAACATCTTATCTCATAGCATTAAGAGTAGCCAAGTTGTTCAAACCCCATACAATCTCAAAATACTTCATATCACCCGCTGCAATTGATATTGCCAGTGTTTTAATTGGCTAGGAAGAAGCAAAAAAAGTAGAAAAAATTTTGCTTTTTAACGACACAAGCAAATTGATGATAAGGCTGTCAGACTGCAATTGATGTTTGCAGTCAGATAATTCAGCTAGTGAGTTTAAGTGCATTTTTTAGTATTCAATTTGATGAATCAACAGAAGTGGCAAACATTTCTCAGACATTATGTTTTGTGAGATATGAATATGAATGCGATAGAGACAGATCAATCAAAGAAAGTATGTTTTTTTTTGCAAATCAATACCTGGTCATGTAATAGGACAATGTCTTTTTGATGTTTTTTTATGAAGGTATAAAAGCTATAACATACATTGGACAAAATATATTGCAGTAATGTATGTAATGATGGGTGAAAAGGCGATAACAGGAAAGAACAGTTAACTTTTGAGAAAAATTAAAAGATCATCTTATACCAAGGGTAGAGTGGATGCACTGCTTCCTTCACAGACGTGCTCTTGCCACAAAAAATTTACTGGATAAATCTCAGTTCTTGTAAATTCTTCATAAAGCTGTAGAAATGGTAATTTTATTAAAAGTTGAACATTAGAGAATAGTCTTTTTGCCAAAATATGCAATGAGATGGACAAAAAGAAAAAATCTCTTCTTTTCTATACAGAATTCAGATGGTTATTCTAGGTAAAGTGTTAATGAAATTGTGAGATGAATTAATAGTATTTTTCCAGAATAAACTAACACCATTGTCAATGTTTTTATAGAATAATGATATAAGTTATATGAATAATGAGAAAATTTTAAATGAACAACAAATGCAACCATCTCATTTGTTTTTCTTATAAATTCTTTAAAAATTTTTCTTTTCTTGTAAATTTGCAATATTAAAGTAAAATCAGCTTTTTTTTATATTTTGTTGTATTGAATAATAATAAATATGTTAAGGGGAAAAAAGATTTAATTATTCTGTTTATAAGTATTTCTTAAATAATATATTAATCATTTGTATAAATTTATCTTAAATAAAAACCAAAAGTTTGCTTTCTTATAGATATTACTTCAACCATAAAACCATGAAAATCTTTTTTTAAATGTTTTATACACTTATACTAGAAAGTCGGTAAAAGTGTATAAATTACAACTTGCATAATTCGATATATAAAATTAGATAGATTATCATGTCACAAAAACAGAAAGGCAGTCTACAGATTGTGTTTATAATGAAATTAACTGCCATTTTCAAAATTCTTAATTATTTTATTTTTTAGAAGATAAGTATGTTCGACAAGTATTTTAAGTTATTACGATAATCTCAAAAAAAATTTTATATTAAATTTATTTGTACTTTAATGCATATAAAAAAATTAATTATTATTTATTTATTTTTTGTTTCAGTATCTCGTATAAATTTGGTGTTATAACGATGATATCAGGTTTACTTGGTGTTCCTTGTGGTTCATATTTAGCTCAAAGAGCACGTGCTCGTTGGCCTCGTGCAGATCCATTAATATGTGCGATGGGCCTATTAGTCAGTGCACCTTTCTTATTCATCGCTTCCTTATTAGCTAGCGTAAATACAAATCTTTGTTATACTATGATATTCTTCGGTGAATTCTTCCTTAATTTAAATTGGTCAATTGTCGCCGATATGTTATTGGTATGTTTATTTATTATTAGTTAGTTATTTATTTATTAGACCAACAATTATCACTTTGTTTAGAGACAGTTACTGAATAGGTAATAATAGTATATTGCATATTATAATTAAATGAAAAAATTTAGAAATAACCTTTGAAAGAGAAGTTTGCCAAAATTGAAGGTTAATTTGAAATGCTGGTAAGTGATTTAATAGTAATTTTTGGGGAAGAGGAGAGTCAGATGAATGTCATTGTCAAATTACATCTTTGGCTCATGAGTTTGAAGTTTAATTGTCAATAATAATGGCAAAGCAAGAGAGTCATCTTATTTTATTACACAGTCATCCTTTCTGTTAGTGTTATTTTATTTCATTACTTAAATGTTTGTTAAAATATCGAAAGAAAAATCCTGTTTAAAAAATTAGTTAATTGAAAAATGTAGATCTCAATTGAACTCAATCTTTTATGTTTGTGTATTTCTTTAACAGCTTATGTACAAATTTTGATGAATTTTTATTTTGTTGTTCTTGTGGTGGTTTTTAATATATTTCTTTCATATTATTATTATCTTTTATGATCATTTTAGTCAGTCTGCTATCCAAGTCTCTTCAATGGGACCATTTGGGGCTTGCAGTCCTTCCACTACTTTTTCACACGTTCTGATATTTATGCCCTTTCTAATATTGAAAATTTTCATGTTGTGAGTTTTTTCTTATGAGTATGAGGTGAGTGTGTTTGTTCTTGATTTTTTTGTTTAATTTTATCTTATCTGTGGTGTCTACTGATGTAAGGCCAATTTCCTTCAGCTCTTTTCTTATTTCTCTGATCCATCTGTATCCTGTCTTGGTGTTTTTCAATTCAAGATTGTGCTGTACTAGTTGTTTCAGAAGTCTTGAATCTTGTATCTTCATGATGTGTCTAAAGAATCCTAGTCTCTTCTTACTCTTGTCAGTGATGTGTTCTAACTCTTTGTAAATGACTTTGTTGGGCATAATCCACCACTGCCCATCTTTCTACACTTTTTATTGATGCAGGTTCTTCCAGTTCTTCTTTCGATTTTCTGGATTCTGTCTGTCTTTTACTGTTCATTCAGGTGAAAGTTGTTTCTGCTGCTTAAGTGGCTTCTGGTTTTATAACTGTGTTATAGTGTCTAATTTTTTTTTATTGATAGGTATTTTTTATTGTAAGTGTACCAGGTTAATTTTTTTGCTTTAGCTAGTTTGTTTCTTCTTATTTAGTAATATTTGGTGATTTTTTAATCATGTTGGTTTTTGGGGCATAATTTCTATCTTTTCAAATGAAATTTTGAGGCCATTTTATTAACAATATTTTGAAGTTTTAATATCTGTGATTTAGCTTGGTCACTTTTGTTTGCTAGCAGTACCAAGTCATCAATGAAACAAAGACAGTTTGCATTGATTTTCAGCCTATTTTTACTTTTTGGAGAACATTTTTTGAGCAATTCCCTCATTACCATTTTTAGAGCGCAGTTGAATTATAGTGGTGAGAGCCTTGGCACAGTCCAGTTTTGATCTCAAAAGGTTCCGAGGGTTCAGTTCTAACTTTTACCTTAGACTTGCTGTTTGCAAGGGTCAGTTTTATTATGTTTATTAATTTGATATGTAGTCAGGGTGTCTTAGAGATTTTAGTGGGGATTCTCTGTGGATGCAGTCATAAGCTTTCTTGAAATCTACAAGTGTTATCACTATGTCTTTGTTTCTTTTCCTGCTGTAATCCACTATTAGCTTGAGACACAATCTGGTCTGGGCAGCTCCTCCAGGATTTGAAACCTCCCTGGTATTCTCTTAGTTATTTCTTAAGTTGTGGACCAATCCTATTAAGGATGATTCTTGAAAGAATTTTGTATGTTGCTTGTAGGAGTGAAATTCCCCTGTAATTGTTAAAGTCTGTTTTGCCCCCTTTTTTGTCTAGCAGATGAATGAGGCCTGTTGTCCAGTGTACTGGTAGTTCTTTGATCTAGATGTGGACAAGCTCTTGATGAAGGCCAGTTTTTGCTGATCTTGCTGCATGTCTCCAGATCTCTACGAAAGTCGGAACTCCTGCTGCTTTGTAATTCTTTATCTCACCCAGTGCTTGATAGACTTCTTTTATTGTGGGAGGGTTGATGTATTCTGGTGGTGTTTTTATTGGAGTGTTGATGTTGAAGTTTAGAAATTCTGTTGGTTCTTCACAATTTAGGTGTTTGTTGAAATATTTAGCTAGAATTTCCATGTTGTGTATCATTAAGGGCCATTTATTGTTTTCATTATATATTAGTAGGGTTGGGGGTTCATATTTTGGAGCTGATTTTTTTAAGGTTTTGTATTAGTCTCTTGATTGTGTTTTATTGAATTCTTCTGTTGACTTCAGTGTGTCTTTATTCCCTGCAGGATTTGGGTGGTTTCCTTTATTTGTTTTACTAGATATTGTAAAGATATTCTGATTTTCGGGATTGGTGAAATAAACAATAAACATGCTTGATGTCTTCTCTCTTCTGTTTTGTCTTAATTTCTATCATGTAACATCAGAGTAAGATTTTTTTAAACCAAAAAGTATAAAATCTGTATTATGATAAGATAATTTTTGTTGAATTTTAATAATGAAGTGATATGTACTCTTAAGTCAGTCATTTTGATATTCAAAGTATTTTCACCTGATATTTAAAAAAAAGTTGTTGGAAAATTATGTGTAAAAATACAAATTCTTGCATTCCACCAGACCCATATTTAACATCCTTTACAGTAGTTTCTTGAACTTCTGTTTCTGTGGACTTCTTTTTACATTTTATCAAAATGCTAGTTTTTGCCTTTTTCAGTTCTTGTAAAAGCTTCATTTTTATGGGCTTGTGAATATTTAAAATGAAAATAAAATAAATTTATAAAAATAATATTAAAATAAACTCAGTAATGCATTCAAAAGTGGAAAGTAATTATTCTTTAAATTTTAACTTTTTGAACCTGATGCTAAATTAAGTGGTTTCTAATTTGATTCGCAGTTGAAAATGTAAAAATTATAAGAAGAATTTGTTTCTTTTTATTATATTTATTGAATGTTTTTATTTCGTTGTAAGTTTATTTTGTAGTTGTGATAATAAGTCTGAGTATTGTTTTATTGTGTAATAAGATTTATTTTGTTTGTAAATTAAAAAACTCTTTTATTTTGTATTAAAGATAAAATTAAATATTGATCTGTATGTAAATAGAAATATTGTATCTAATTACACTGATCAATAATGATTTTCTTAAATGAGAATGAATAACTAATTTTTATAGTATTTTCATACTGATTTCAAATATGAAATCAGAATTTTTCTATCAGGGCTGGTTTTTTTGTAACTACCATTCCTATTTTCAGGTAGTATCATGCATAAACTTCATAAGCATAGGATTTTGTGAACGTAAATACATTCACAAATATTCCTTCTGCCATGTGACCAGTGCTACATAGCCAAGAGCTTCTAATTCTAATATCACCGGTAACATGGAACCTAGATGAAGATGAAAATGTTGAATCTTGTACTGTCATATCAGGTGATGAAGAAAGAGATCCAAAGTTTTAGAAAATAGATGTACTGAACCCCATTTAATTAGTCAGAATTAAGTGATCTGGTTTGTGATCTAAATCTCAAAAAACAAAGAATCAAGCAGAAATACTGGAATCAAGACTGAAGGGATGGCATTTTTTTCAACCAAATACCAAAATAAGTGCTTTCTGTGACAGACAGTCAGAATTTGAATATTTCTTCTCTCAGTACAAAAACTTTGTATATTGTAATGATGTGGACTTTTAGTGGAAGCTTTGGGACATATGTACTACCCTGACAAACAGGGACTTTTTATTGACTAGTCAAAGCTTAATTTGAAAACTGGTTTGCTTCAGGTTGGAAATAAATACCCATCCATACCATTAGCATATGCTGTTCACATGAAGGAGTGTTATGAAAATTTTATTGAGCAGGATTCAGTATTGGAAATATTTTTCACATATTTGTGGAGATCTGGAAGTAATAGAGCTTTTACTTGGACTGCAACTTGGATACACTAAGTTCTGTTACTTTGTGTGGGACACCAGGGTTATAAAAAACCATTACATAAACGTGCAGTAGCCAAAGAGAGAGGTACTGGCCATAGAAGAAAAGAGTGTTGTTAGTCAGGCATTAGTAAAATCAGAAAAAGTTTATCTTCCACCACTACACATTAAGCTATTTTTTTTTAAAGCATTGGATCATAATGGTGCAAGGTTTCATTTTCTAAAAAAAATTTCTTAATATAAACGATGCTAAAATGAAGGAAAGTATATTTGTTAGACCACAAATAAGAAAACTAATGAGTGATCCGGTGTTTGAAGAATGTTTGAATGACTTGGAGGTTGGTGGATGGAAATAATTTCAAAATGTGGTAAACAACTTCCTCGAAAACTGTAACGTCAGTAACTACAGAGAACTTATGAGTGAACTCCTTCAAAACTACAAAGGACTTAGGTTTAACATGTCACTTAAAATCCATTTTTTACATTCACATTTGGAATTATTCCCTGACAATCTCAGCGCTATCAGTGATGAACATGGAGAACAATTTCACCAAGAGATATCTACAATGTAAACATGATACCAGAGAAAATGGAACCCAAATATGTAGCTGATTACTGTTGTAACCTAAAGAGGGATCTACCTACAGCAAATTAAGTAGAAAATCCAAAAGAAATAGATTTTAGGCAAGTACAAAATGCATGTCAGTATATTGTCATATTACATTCACCATAATTTTTTTTGTTTCAAAAGAAATTTCAGATACAAAAAAAACTGAACCCATTACAAAAAAATCCATTAACATATCTGATATCAGCATAAAAAATACTATAACAATCAGCTTTCATTCACTCTTATTTAACAACAGAAAATTAAATTTTGTTGACTAGTTTATTTTAAAATAACTGAAACACTTTAGTTTTCACTACTTAATGTTTAGTTTTCTTTTTTTATTTATAAAAGTAAAATTTTCATTTATATATTGATTTGAATGTTATTTATTTAATACATTACAAACTGTTTTTTTGGTATTAAGATTAATGGGGACAGGGATAGATAAATAATGAAGGTTAGTGGGGATTATGTTTGTAATTTTGTAAAGGGAAAAATCACTATTTATGCATTCTAGTATTTGCATGACAGTGAGTGGGGTTTTTTTACAACATACTCATGGAAAATAAGTATATGTATCTGACTAAGGTAAATAACTTGAAAAAATAATAACTGTGTTTGAATTCCTATATTATTTATTTCGCAACTGGTCTGTATGACTTTTTAAGGTATTTTTAAACTGGAGGTGTATAATTTTAAATTTTAAATTCTTGTTAAAACATTAAAATCTTTTCTTAGTTTTAAATTAAGATCTTTTATTTATTTTAATGATTGTTAGAAAAAAAAAGTTTAAAACATTTTAAGTACTATTGAATCTTATTTTGAATGGTTATGTACTTTTCTATTGGAGTGAGGTGAAAGTTTTTAAACTTATCAAAAATTAAATCTAAAGAAAAATTAATATAATAATCAGTGAAAAAATTTCAAATCTGGCTAATAAATCAAATTCATAATAACTTTATATTTGTCATTGTCAGGGATTATACAAACTAATGTGTAATATCTATGAAAAGGGGGAAGTTCCGTCAGACTTCAAAAAGAGTTTTATTGTCATGATTCCAAAGAAAGCAGGAGCAAATAAATATGAAGAATACAGAACAATTAGCTTAACTACTAATGCGTCAAAAATCTTAAGGAATCTTAGGATTCTGTACAGAAAAATTGAGAGGAGAGTGGAAGAAGTGCTAGGAGAAGACCAATTTGGTTTCAGGAAAAGTA
>JAAAKQ030241984.1:0-11089 GCA_010016005.3 Zanna intricata | reverse complement strand
TCACACACGCTACAATTCGTTCATCTCATCCTCTGAAGATATAACCTAACGGTGATTCCGGAGGTGAAAAAAAAAACACTCATTCATACGCAGAAAATAAGTTGATAGTCAAAGTAACATTATTTCTCATCGAAATTGAACAATGAAACGATGAAGAAACTGAATCGGAGTCGTCTCCTAGAATACAGTCATTATTCATTACATATTGTTGAGATTTAGGATTTTCATAGAAAGTTTTGGTCCCCAACTTTACCTTAAAAAATGGGTTTTTGAAAAATAGTAAAACATGTGTCTTTTGTTTTTTGAAAAAAGTCTAGATATAAATGTTGACGAATGTAATACCTTCAATTTCAAATAGTTTCATGGAAAACTTTGCCCTCACTTTACCTTCCCCTAAATTGGATGTTTTTGAAGGTGGTGAAGTACGTGTTAATTAATTTTTTAAAGAGTTTAAATACCTTTAACCTTTAACCTTTTCAAAGAGTTTTCATAACTTTTAACACCTTCGTTTTCTGAGATGTAGATTTTTCATTAAAAAATGTACCTCCTCTTTTTATCGAGTTTTCCAAAATCCTTTCTCAGCGGCTGTTTGCGTTGCTGTCCGTTTAAGAGTCAATCAGGACATTTTGTGTGTGTATGTGTATATATATATATAAATTATTTATTCATTATTGTAATATAAAAAATATACTATCCAATTTATTTCGATCTACTATATATAACTACAAGCATAATGCTGTTGTGATTATGAAATGAATATTTTGTTTATATTTAATGATCCTGCGCAATTTGCAATTTATAAATCACCAATTCAACAAAATAAAATATAAATATGACATAAATGTTTTTTGTATGGAATATTTTATTTCTTAAAATAAATATGGTAGTCAGTATTTCGTGATAACAATTAATTCACAAAATAATTTTTGCAATAAAAACAACTCTTTAACATTTTCTTTATGAGATTATCTCTTTCTAGTAAAGAGATAATCCTGTTAAACGTGAGGATTTGTTAAGTGTTAATTTCAAAAAAAAAATTACGTAAATATTCTGAAAAAATAATGAAACATTTATGTTACGCTTAAGAATAATGTCTAGTGAAGTGATTTCCCAAAGCCTTTTATGTTAAATAATATTTACTACTGTAAATAAGCATGCCAGTCCAACGAAACACGTTTAGTTATATATATCAATCTTTATTCACTACACGGATTAGCTTTGTAGTTGAAAAAGTTATTAATCTTAAAGAAAATAATACAACTTTTTCAGATGTGATAGCAATAAGCAAGAAGGTTTGATAATTTAAATTAATGATTTTATAAAATCGTTATAAACAAGCATTTTACAAAGTATTTACAAACCAATAAACAAGTATTAAACAAAGCATTTTACAAGGTAGCTCAAAAATCACCACCTGAAATAGTGTTTTAAACCGTTTACTTTTTAAAAATGCACACTACTGCTTATTTTTACCTTTACGTTAACACTTCGTTAAATTTCAAAAATTAAATCGCTTGTCCATTCCAAATGCTATTCGATAGTTGGAGATGAATTTCGTAATTTCTATTTCTAACATGATAAAATCTTAATAGAAAAATCATAAATTAACGGGCTTTACGTAAATATCAAAATATTATTTCAGCGAATTATTTAAATATCACCAAACAATACTTAATTATTTACCAAACGCAGTTCCATACTTTTTCTTTTAAAGTTTTATGAAAGATAAAAAGTATTTTATGAAACTAATGATAATGTACATTACATTACAATGTGCTTTAGTGTTCAACAGTATTTTTAAGGTATACAAGTGCAAGGAATGAGTAAAAATTTTGAGTAATTTGATTGAAACCGAGTTTATGGTCAATGCATATTTTAATCGTAAATTTATTTTTTAAGTCAAAAAGGAAAAATAATTTTTAAAAACGGATTTTCAGATAGAAAGATGTGACGAAAATAGTTTCATAGCTAAATTTTTTAATTGATTTAACTTGGTCAATTCTCCTTATAAATGTTAAGAAATATATCTGTTTTTTTTTTCTTGGAAAAGTATGCAACTTATATAACATATATGGATATCAGTATTTCTTATAAAAATGCAATTATAAATATTTATTTATTTATTTTTTTTTAAAGAAAACATATTTTAACCTTATCACAATATTAATATATTAATGATAAAAAATTTTTATAGAAGCTCATAATAATAATAAACAAATATTTGTATGTGTGACCGCGAGTATGTTATGTGTTCACACGCAATCGTATGACACAACCTATAGAAATGAAACAACGTACAAATAAAATGTTACCTTTTAGTTTGTAATATTCAGCGAACATAGCAATTTAAATATATGAAAGGAAGAGCTAAAATTACACTAAAATAAGCAATAATAACATTTTATTTATGGTATCAGCAATTTGTTAACAATAGACTATAGACTGAAGGTATATTGTTTGTTTCTAATACTGTAAATAGTTTGAAAAATAGCCTTCACTGATCTATAAAATTATTTTGCAAATTATTATTATTTAAAAAACTTTAAGTTAAAAAAAAATATGACAACGATATTGCTTTCTCTGCAATTGGATAAAATTTAAATACAACTTAATATTATTTTTTTCTATTTTTTTTTAATTATTAGAAGCCTATGGAGTCCAAAAATATTAAAAATCTGTGTTACTTATTTTTTGCCGACTTTTCAAAGAAAAGTACGGTGTTACTTTCGGTCACACGATGGGACTGGGGAATGAAAATAAATTTTCTTTACGTTTTGAGGTATGAAAAAGTACGAAATGCAATTCACTTAAAATTTAAATTTCCTTATATGTGTATACGGGCCTATGTATAAAATTTGTGGTTCGAAAATCTCCAAACCTACTTGATCAATTTCATTGAAATTTACGTATGCTGTAGTAGTGTATCTGAAGTTATGCATGTGAAAATTGTATGACGATTGATTGTGTCGTTCTTCAGTTACGCTAAATTTAATTTCGACGACAGACAACATACGCTTAACTTCAAGTATTTTTTTTTTTGTCACATGGTGGGATTCGGGGGTGAAATGAATTTTCTTTACGTTTTGTAGTATGAGGATTACCATTCATGTACAAAATTCTATGGCTTGAAAATCTCAAAAATGATATTCATGTAAAAAACTTTGTGGATCGAAAATCTCTACAACTACTTGACTGATTTCATTGAAGCTTGATATACTGTAGTGGTGTAACTGAAGTAGAAACATGAGAAATATGTAACATATGAGAAATTTATGAAGATTGGTCGAGTCGTTCTTGAATTTCACTCAATTGTTTCAAAATATTTGAAAATTTTGTGACTGAAAAATATCCGAAACTAATGAATCCAATTTCACTAAGATTTAGATGCGCTGCAGTAGTGTATCTGAGGGTGCGTGTAAAAACTTAATGAAAATTGGTTGAGTCGTTCTTCAGTTACGCTGAAGTTAAGGTCGACAAGAAATGACATACCTTCAATTTTAGGTTATGTTGAACGTATTGGTGTATTTTTCATACACATTTATGCAGTGAGTGACAGTGGTGAGTAATTTGAAACTTAATGCTTGTATGTAGGATCTGCTCGTTAATCAAACTTATGTACTGCGTTGTACTCTGAAAATCAGTACGTTTCTGAGTGCGAAACAGTGAGGCGTCGGAAACGAAAAGTCGGTCTTCTTGCGCTGAACTTACTACACAAGAATTTTCTAATCATCCAAACGATGGGCACAGGAATGTATCTTTACCCTCTAGCTAGAAATTAAACAAAAAAGATTATATGTTGTATAATAATTATATTATAAGTATACATGAATCTTTAATATATTTATTTTTTTTTAATTGACGACTCTACCTTTAAAAAGGTTCCAATTAAACGTTCATCATTTTTCTCTGTCCTGAAAATCTTCCTTAGTTTTTGTTCAGGTTTTTTGGCTTTTTAAATATCCGCGAGTATTCCAATCCTTTATCCTTTTCTTTCTTTTATTAATTTCAAATTTCTTTTGTCTTCGCTGAAGACAACATCTACCTAAGATTCCTCCAACCAATTTATTTTTCCAAATCTCTCGTTCTGTTTAATCATTATCTTAATTGCTGTCAACAATCTTTTTCAAGAGTACTTTTACTCATAGATGATCTACTACTTTCTACTTTAAAGAAATGCTACTTTAAAGATGGTTTGCTACTTTATTTATCTGTAGAGCTCATTTTTATCAAATAAATATTTAATTAAATAAAATTAATTTTAAAAAACGAGAAAAATAATGTTTATTGTGATTGAAGTGGTATGAAACTCATAGCATTAATTTACTCAATGGATGTATTAATAAGAAAAAAATCTGAGGAGGCAATAAAATAATAAGTTTTTACCTTTAAGAAAAATTAATTCCTAATTAAAAATAACTGTATTATGAGTGTTTAAAGCAATTTTAACATTAATTATTTTCACAATAGTAAAAAAAAAAAAAAAATTCAGTGATGTTTTTCTCTTCTTTTTAAATAAGTACTCTTGTTTAAATAATTTAGGGCGTCGTCCAACAGTTACAATGTGACCTATTGTATAATAATAACATGGCTCCTGTACAAAATAATATTGATGCCAAAACAATATTTTTAAAATGCAAAGTGCAAGGACATCCACAACTGGCGCACCATACGCACGAAATGAATATATATTACATTAAAAGATGAGGACACGTTGAGTTGATTCTTGACTAGCATTTAAATAATTAAAAAAAATATATTTAAATTAGAAAAAAAAAAAAAAAACAGGCATACAAAAACCGGTACAGTCCGACCCAATACAAGTATTTTTTATTAGTATTATTATTACTGCTGTTAAACATTCAGTTAAGGTGTAACTAACTGTACTAATACTTCAAACAACTACTTTAAATAAAATGACAGATAATCTAACCTCCTCCTTTTAACAAAAACCGGTTTCTATAAATACAAACAGGACTTTTTTTCGTCACACACTTTCACAAAAAAAAAAAAGAAATAATAATATTGTAAACTATACATCATCTAAATATAAAATATTAAATTACGTGTTAATTGTGTAATTAAATATAATGAAATTATAAATATATTCTAAAGGTTTCCATCTGACTTCATATTTCAATTTATGTTAACTTATTATTGTAATTTTATAACACTTAAAGAAATTCTAAAAAGTTGAATATTTTTTTTTAAATTAAAGAAAATGAAATAAAAAATATCTCGAAATACAATGGAGCACATATATAAATTATAAATAAATAAATAAAAAAATTAAAAAAAATTACTAGCCAAGCTAGCTTTATTTAATTAAATTTTAAAATTTAAACTTTTTTTAAAATGTATAAATTTATTTTGGAAATAATTCCTTGAAAGAATTAAAGCGCCTTATACACAAGTATACTTTTACAAATTTACTTTTTCGAGTATTCATAAGTTTATTTTAATTTTTTAAAATGAAATTTAAATACTTCTTATTAAAAATGAAAATATTTTTTAATGATATTTCCTAAAATTTAATGAGCTATTATTTTTATTATAAAATTATATTTTTAACTACTACATACAATTTCTTCTTTTTTTTTTATGTTAAAAGGATTTTATATTATCGACTAACACTTGATGAAAGATTTATAGAACGGATTTAATATCAATGAAATTTTTAAAGTTTACTATAGCAAAGAACAATAAAGTGGTATAAAAGAATCGATATCCGGAGTGTATGCATACTTTTATATACAGACCCTTCGTAAAATAGCTAAGGATAGTCTTGAGTTAACTCAAGTCCTTTTATTTATTCCAAGATAAAATATTTTTTTAAATATACAGTTTCTCTTACTTATATATGTAGGGATTGGGCTTAAAACTTAAAATTTTCTTATTCGTATTAATAAATTCCAGGATTATTTTAAGTGATTTAATATTCTAAATTTATGTTTAGAATTCGAAATCTAACTAGTAAATTATCATGAAATTTTATTATATATTATGTATTACTTCCCGAAAAAAAGGTTAAGTTAATTTTTTCCTATCCCCGGATGTTTTTATAACTATAACGTTTTCTTCTTTTGTAAGATATAAAAAAGACTGAACAGTCTCTGATTGAATTGAGGAGTAAGTTAAAAAATCGAAATTAAAAAAAAAAAAAACTAAAATGGTTTCTATACATTTACCTGAAGAGTATTTGCAAGCTAAAATCTACTGTATATATCATTTAGTATAGTCGGAAATGGGAAAAATTTGCAACCATTGTTCAAAATTGTTTTACCTTTCTTTTAACTCTTTCAAGGTTGAATTTCGAAAAATCTAGAAATAGCTTTTTAGATATTCACATGAAGTTGATATTTTCATTTGTTACCAGAAATTAATAAAAAAAGAACACGTATTCAAATTTTCATCAATTTAACTTCAATTGTTTTTGCTGGATTTTGATTATGAATGACTGGCGACATGTTATTCTACATAAACAGATATGAACAAACATGCAAGCAACATTATTCTTTATTATAATCAGATAAATACTCATAATAATAAAAATATTCTCTCTGAATAAGGAAGTGGTGGATGATGAATTTCAACAGAAAATAATAATTATTAATTATCTGCACCTTAACGGTTTCGTGAATAAACAGAATTGTCGTATTTGGAATAGTGGAAACCCAAAGATAGTTAATACGCATTTCATGCATCAGCAAAAAGTGACGGTATGATGTGGAATTTGGGCTGGGGAAGTGATAGGGCCCTACTTTTTCGAGAACGACGATGGTGTTACTGTTACGGTGAATACTATTAGTTACAACTTCCAATTGTAACTGTAATTGTTAGTTACAATAGAGAAATTTTTCATATCTGAATTGGAAGACATGAACTTGGAAGATATGTAGTTCTAACAGGACAGTGCAACCTGCTACAAAGTATGTGAAACAATCTAATTATAGTAGACCTAATTTCTAGGACGTGTATTTCTCGTTTTGGATATCACAACTGGCCCCAGTAAGGTCATACCATCTAACACCTTGCGACTACATTTTGTGGGATTATTTAAAAAGTAGCAAGTATGCCAATAAACCAGACAGTTCGTTGAAGAAAGAAATTCGCCCCTGTATTGAAGAAATTGACTACGCAGACAAGTAAATACTACAAGAAAATTTTATAAAAGAATGGACATCTACCTACGGAATCATTCGGTCATTTAGCTGACGTATTATTCAATATTTAACGTCCTACATTGTAAAATATTAGATATTGTTGACAAAAAATGAGTTTCTCTCACCTTATATATATATATATATATATATAAAATATTACTATTGATAAACACTGGATTAAATAAAAAAGGAGACTAGGAAGAGTCTTGTTTCACGTTAACGTAAAAGAAAGATGCAAGTTAATAAAATAAAAAAAATAAAAAGAATTAAAATAAAGAAAGAAAAATCATTTTGACCGTGACTCTTTTCACCAGTGCTCATGTTTAAATAAAGCGACGATAAGAAAGAAGCAGAGAGGAAAGAGATACGATGTAAAGGGCAGATAGATCAATGCAGACGGCGCGGCGTGGTGTAGCATGGCATAGCATAGAACGGCACTATAATATTCTTCTTTTTTTCTTTTCAACAGCACAATCTGTTTCCCTTTAAGTTTAAATTTCTTCCTTTTTCCTCTCGTTTTAAACTACCTTCTTCATAATGGATTATCACATACTATGAAAATATTTCACTGAAAACATTACAACTTTCTGTATAATTTTATTTAAAATTATAAATTAATTGCAATATAATATTCTCGCAAATAGAATTTATATTAAATTGCAATATCAGTTTTACGGATATACAGTCGTTACGGTTTAATTAATGGCGATATCACCAAAATAAACAAGCGTGAGATTGGTCTAATTCGAATATTTAAGTAAATTGAATATGACCATCTTTTTTCCGGGTAACTTAAAAACAATAAATACAACCATATTTATACAAGATGAACTAGTTAAAAATGTTAATTTAACTTAAAAAAAAATTAAAAGATGTTACTTCTTATTTCCTTAATATCAAATCACGAATAATTTTTATGTTGTCGTGTCGAAGAAAATAATCCTTGATACAAGATTATTAAAAAAAAAAAAATAATAAAACTTTTTTTTTTCTGTTAAATACGTATTTCTAACCTAATAGTTGTTTAAGAAATATATTAAATAACTTAACTTATCTTAATGTAATAACATTATCTCTGTTTAAAAAAAAAGAAAAAAAAAACAACACAAATTAACTCATTAAGTGCGAGTTAGAGTAAATTTTTGAGAAAATTTAATCTAAATTTAAATATGATTTAAATCTAAATTTAAATCATATGACAAAAATCAAGTGTAATAATCTAAATTGCTAATAAAACTAGTTAATCAAAATGAAACTATCTTAGCCGAAAATTAAACCTTAGCATTGCCTTTTAAAAATAAATATTTACAATGGAATCTCTCTTCTCATGACAAAACCTTTTTTTGTTTGGATAAATCTTATATTAAAAATTAATATGATAGAATTTTTTTTAAATCAGTAAAATTTAAAACAATTTTATTCGAGAAGTACTCGTAGTTTGGTATAATCTTTTATCATAAAAAATTAATGTAATTTTAAATGGGAAAACTTCATCATCTTTTTTTTTATTGGTACAAAATAATTACACCCGTTTTATAAAATTCAATGCAATTTAGTGAATAATTTGAAAAAAAAAAAGGATTTTATTAACAATTAAAAATTGTGGATCAGTTTTTGTTTTTTTACCTCCGGGACCATCGTTAGATATTTCTTCAGAGGATGGAGATGAATGATTCGTAGCGTGAGAGAAAATTGCCATGCCTGAGCGGAATTCGAACTCGGGACCTCTGGATGAAAGACCGAGAAGCTACCACTCGCGCCATGCAGGTCGCAGCGATCAGTTATTTATATCAAAAATACAGTTTTTTAAAATGTATTTTCTGGATATGTATTTATTTATTTTTTTTACCAATAAATTAACCGGAAAAGAAATAATCAAATGAAATTTGAACAATTCTCGGAGGATTTAAATTTTTATTTATTATTTTGACCTGGAGAGTTCTTCGGAAAAATAGATTACTTTAACTCTAGGAATTTTTATTAAATGAGAAAACATATTTAAGAAAAATGTTAATTTTTTTTCAAAATGTAATCATTGTAAAGATTAAAATTCTTCAAAATTTAACAAACGTTTTCTGCTTTTTTTAACATAATTAATATAAACCAGATAAAATGTATATATTTAATAAATATAATTAAAAAATAAATAAATGAATAAAATTCTCAAAGTCACTAATTCCACCTTCCCACAGGTCAACCACAATCACTAAATCTATTGTTTTGACCAAGAACGATCTATAATTTTTCAAGGAAATCAACTCATTTCACATTAATTAAAATATTATCAGAAAAAAAAACTGGTTTTAAAAGAGAACTTAAATAAATACAAAAATACGTATCTATTCTTTTATTTATCAAAATTTCGTTATCTTCTCTCTTTTCTCATGTTTAAATAACATGAATCGAAATCGATCAAATATATATATATATATATATATCAAACTCTTGTGTAGTTCTGCAACTTCTGACTTTTAATTTCCGACGCCCTGATCATTTCGCAGTCAACAAGAGTCGCGCACTTAATTTCAGAGTACAATAAACTACATACGTTCAATTAACTAGTAGACCCTACACAAAAGCATCAAGTTTTTAATTCATACTTTATTGAGGTTATACCACAACACAGTCAACATAACCGAAATTTTTTTTTCGACCTTAAATTGTGCGTAACTCAAGACTTAATTGAAAAAATCGTAACATGCACAACTTCGAAAATTTACTACTACAGCATACTTAAATTTAAATGAAATTTATCTAATAATTTTGGAGATTTTCGAGCCAAAAAACTATATACACTGGCCTATTTTTTTATATAAGGAAATCTAAATTTAAGAGAATGGTATGTTTTGTACTCCTCATATGTCAAAACGTAAAGAAAATTCATTTTCATTCTCCACTCCCATCATACGATGGAAAGCAATACCGTGATTATTTTTCGAAAAGTCGATAAAAAAAAATATATTGGTTAAATAATAAAACAACACTATCGTTTTATATTACCATAGCTATTCTTTAAAATAGTAAAAATCGAGTTAAAATTTGTTGGAAATTTTAATAATTTTCAATAAAACTGTTAACCGTATAATTTTATTATTAGAAATTAATAAATCGTATTAAATTAAAAATTATAGGCCCAGGTAATAAAATAAATAAAATTTTATTTCTTTCAACGTTATAAAACTTTTAAAGATAATAAAATAATAAAAAAAAGAAATAAAACAATACAAATTAAATATATTACTTCACCATAAAACAATCAAGTTTTCTTAACTATCTGTACATAGTGAAGGTTATAAAAATCATTGCAGTCTACATTAATAATAACAATAAAATTTTATAAATGCTGTTTAAAATCTTGTTGAAATAGTTTTCAATAATTTTTAGAAAGTATTTTGTTATATTTAAATTACTTGTTTTTTTTAAAGATATAATTATATTAGTTGAAACTATAAATGATTTGAGAAAAAATAATTTATTAGTATAAATTCATTATAGAGGGGGGGGAAAACATTTTAAGCAGTATAAAAAAGAAACGAGTAAAATAAATAAATTAACGTACATCAGAAAGAAGATCAATAAAATGAAATTAAATGTTAATAAAAAGTTTCCAGTTTTTTTAACATTTAACAAGAAATTTAAAAGGTTGGACAATGTAGTAATCGAAATCACACTTGAATTATTAAAAAATTTTACTTTTTTTTTTTTTTTTTTTTTTTTTAGCATGTTTTATGCCTGGCCGGGATTCGACCCCGGGACCTTCGGATGAAAGGTCTAGACGGTAGAAGCTACCACTCAGTCACGGAGGCCGGCATAAAAAATAAACCTTTTTTTTTTTTTTTTTTGTTTAACCTCCGGAACCACAATTAAGTATATCTTCAGAGGGGATGAGAGGAAGGAATTGTGACGGGGGTGAAAAAAAGCCAAGCCTG